>JACCEG010000199.1:207241-284323 GCA_014065205.1 Tuber brumale
TGGCCGTCACTCCTAGGCCGAAGCCATCGTGGGAGGAGAGGGGGGGTGGATGGTTCGTGAATACCTAGCGTTGAGGGTTGATTTCAATCGCCGGGTGTGTAGAGGAGACGGAGGATGACCTATCTCCTCGGTCCTAGCAACCTCTTTATATAGCTACTCTTCACGCCCGTGTTACTCACTTCTCACATCATGCGCCACATATGACTCACAATAGTAAGTCATGTACAATCCTCTCAAACAAGTCATATGACTAAAGTGGTCACATGCGCGAAACTCATGACCTCTAAATGAGGTCATGTGCAAAATCTAACATATCATCATAAACCGTCATATGACCAAAGTGGTCACATGTGCAAAACCCATAACCTCTAAATGAGGTTATGTGTGAAATATAACATACCTATGACTCATAACTATGAGAGATGTGAAAAGCTTTTCCTCGCTAAGCCACATTCATGACACTGATAAAGGGTGTGAGAAGTTTCATGATCAACCAGCATTTATATTTCTAAGATTTTAAACATTTATATATTAAAGGCAAAGGGGTACTTAGAGTACATCATAGTAAGAAGTAGTCTGCAAATACTTAGCTGAAAGATATAAAAAATATCAATATTTCTCTTGAACTTTACAGACATTATCAAGCAATAGAGAAGAGATCTTGTAATGAAATCCTTTCGTTTTCTTACTACTGTAACTAGCTTGATATTAGTTTTGCCTACTCAGAACTTACCAGATAGTATTCATTTTTACTACTTATTATGTCACTACTCAGTTGGGTATTTCCTTGCATTACTATTACTACTAGATTAGTATATCAGTGGTAATCACTAGTTTTATCTTGTTTAGATTTCATTACTTATTTTGTTAGTTTTATTCTGTTGCTTTTAGTCCTCTGCTTTAGGACTTCACTTGTTTTACTCTTCACTACTATGATAGCTATATTGTATTATTTTCTTGAATAGGATATTATCATTATATTTCTTAGCTATAATCTTTTGTATTTAAAGAGCCTAAAATCCCTTAAGGATTTAATCTCTCAAGCCTCACAAGAATGCTCTTCTCAATATACTACAAGTTGAACAGTCACTCTATCTTTCCCTTTGCTTTACTATTTTTCAGGAATACCAACTGATACTTCTTCCCCTATTTTAAACGTATCCAGGAATCTCTGTGAGATTCTTGAGATACTTAGGAGTAGGTTATAGATCTTATCCATATAAGATTATTTACACTTTAAACCTTCTTTTTTTCTTTTTTTTTTTCTTTTTTTTTTAAATCATTTTAATTTAAGTATGTAAGGAACCAGGTCACGTCAGCGCAAGCTATGTAGACCTAAACCTCCACCCCTGCCCCGGTCCAGAAAGGCTGAAGAAAAACCGTCTAACTACAAGGCCAGTCAGTGTAAAAAACTCCCCCTAACCGCAACCGCTGCAGTATACACGAACCCAAAACCTCCACAGACGCGCGATATAGAGGAAATCCCAAACCCCAACAGTGAGCCAACCAAAACAACAGAAAGAAACCCCAAACAAATGAAAACCTATAAACCATCCAGCCTAGGTCACCCGCGCGCAGGCAAGGATCTTCCATCACAGAACCGGACCCAAGCACTAGTAGGATAAATGTATCTTGGGCAACGGGGGTAAGGGAACCAAAGTAGGGAGAAGCCCGACCGAAGTAGGAGGGAGCCGTGTGGCAGGACCCAGGAACCCCCAGAGGTCCACCGGAAAACCGGACCTGGTGGGGAGGCCAGCAGCCAAAGTGCTGACCAGGAAGAGGCGGTAGTAAGGTACCAGCTAGGGGGGGTGGTACTGGTCCGAGACCAGCAGGAAGTGTAGATGGCAGTAAGGTGCCAGCTAAGGTGGGGGGGTAGCAGTAGGGTGCCAGCCTGTGGTAGCAGTAGGGTGCCAGCCGATCGCACCGAGGAAGTATAGAGGAGGGGTAGACCCAGGTACCAAAACAACTGTCGGAATCGTGTTCGTGTCTTGCTAGGCGGCCTCCAGCAAGCCCCAGCAAAGCCAGCAGTTTTACCACGTCTCTCATGTAGTCCCTTGTTCTACGAGAGATAGTGTCACTATAGTGGATTGGATACCACCTGCTGAAGCAATGGGTGAGGAAGGAGAATGGCGAAATCGACCGTAGCCTGTTGAGGAAACCAGACACAACTCCCCAGTTTCTTTAGGGGAGGGATACAGGAATCCATCGTAATCGCGTACCGCAAACTGTAGTCCCAGCCATCTGATGTGATGAGAAGAGGGAAACCCGACCGTGGTGATGCTAAGCAAGGCCTGGCAAAAGCGGGGTAAGGGAGGTACCCAGCATTGTGAGATGCTGGAAGAAGAGGATGGGGTATCCCTAGAGGGTAAACCTCAAAGGGAGAGGGCAGTAGAGATGGACTCGAAGTCCAGAAGGATGAATGGCGATAGCCTACACCCCCCCCAAGGGGAGGGTGCAGACCGAAAAGTGGTGATAGTTTGATGTGGTGTTGAGATTATCCCAAATAGGAAATAAATTTCAATCACCGGAGGTGTAGCGGAGACGGAGGATGTTACACTTTAAACCTTTACCTTACCTATTTTATTAAGACCAGCCTTTCTTGACAGATTTTCTGATCAAAGATCTGGGTCCAAGCCTCTTTGTAACCTACTCCTAAGTATCTCGAGAATCTCAAAGGGATTCCTAAACACTTTTAAGATAGGAGGAGAAGCATTCGTAAGAGTTCTTCAAAAATAGTAAAGATAGGACGAAGATCGAGTGTCTGTTCAACTTGTAGTATATTCAGAAGAGTATTCCTATGAGGCTTGAGAGACTAAATTCTTAAGAGATTGTAGGCTCTTTAAATATGAAAGATTGTGGCTAGGAAACCTAATAATACTATCCTATCCAAGAAGATAATACAATATGGCAATCGTTGTAGCAAAAGGTAAAACAAGTAAAGTCCTAAAGTAGAAGACTTAAAGTGATAGGATAAAACTCACAAAATAAGTATTGAAATCCAAACAAAGTAAAACTAGCGATTACTACCAATACTAATCCAGTAGTAATAGTAATGCATGAAAATACTTAACCGGATAATGATATAACAAGTATGAAAGATAAGTGCTATGAGGTATGTCTTGAGTAGGCGAAATTAACATCAAGCTAGTTACAGTGGTAAGAGAACAAAAGGATTTTGTTCTACTCTCAATGCACACTAGAGTTGGCTTCTACACAATAGTATCCAGTACTTCTCAGAGCAATAATCAGGCACTTTTGGCTAAGAAGAAACTATTTCCTCAGCCTGACCCTAAAGCTCTTATAATATTATGTATTATAAGTATATTCTAAACTTCAGAAAAAGGGAAATCTAGGTCCTCAACCCCAAGTCAGACCACCTACAACCTTTTTTACTATCTTTACAGAAATACCTCATACATTGTAAACTGTTTATATGATTCCTTAAACCTTTTAAAGGAGAATGGGTGATCTGATACAAAGTACCACAAATCACAAACTTAGGGCTACTATAGCTGTTAGCCTAACTCAGCTATCCAAAATCTGCAGATGCAATATCAGAATCTCAACACACACTAGAGTTAGCTTCAAGTTTTGCCTAACAATCTCTCAATCTCTACTTTAGATTTCTTTACAGAAGTTACCTCAGCTAGGAGTTTGTCTGTGAATATATATAAAGTATTAGCCAGTGGTAAAGTATGTGTAGTAGGAGTATTCTCTCTTTCCTTTGCATCAATTTGTTTAACATTATCTACCAGCTTATCCATAAAACTGGCTCTCCAAACATTCATTCCTCCAGCTACAGCTACTCTTTCCTTTCTCTTTTAGATCACTAGCCATTGTCTCTCTGCTAACCTCCTGCAATCACTCCTGCACACTTCAATGATATTCTTTTTATTCACTATGGGCTCAACTACTTGGGACTCAGGCTCTTGTATTGAAGCTATGATACCACAGCTACATCCATTTCCTCCACTACCACACCTCTATCCTGCTTAGCTACAGAGTCATCTATAGACTTCTTATTCATTTGCTACCCATTCTCTCAAGCCACTGAAGGCAGCCTTACCCTTACCACTGCCACTGCTTCTTCTGGAAGAGAGACTACATCATCTTTTCTGCTAAACGGGGGTTTTTCTCTCCTATAAGTATTTGAGCCTTTTACCCCTATCTGGCTGCAATAAATACAGCCTACTCCCTGCTAGCACTTAAGCTCTATATTAGCAAGATGTAACCAACACAAGAGTATCAAAACATGGTATTGTAGTCTAGAAACTTCTTTTCTAAAAGCAAAGAATTTCTCAACTGCTTTTAAAAGGCATAATGCTGACTTTGCAGCCAATACTGCTGAGGGTTCAGAATGACCATAAACCATAATTCCTATAGTAAAAGGACTGTTAAAAGGATAAGGTAGATGGAGGTAAAGGAATAACTTGAAAGTGAGAGCAAGATGAAATGACCTCACTAAACAAAGTTAAAATCAAAGAAAATTTCTTTGAAAATAAGGACTTAAAGCTATCATGAGATAGAATCAAGGGCTCCTATAGGTTTAGACTATAATGTGATTTGTCACAAGGTGTAGTGAATGCATTGTAAAAGTAACCTAATGCACCTTCTGGTATTTACTCATTACTGAAAGATCATCTTTTTAACTTTGAATACCCCTAGTATGTAATTGACAAAGAGTCCCATTCGGGAATTCCTGGGAGGATGAATTCGGAAACTATCATACATCACCCAGCTCTCTGACGGGTTCGACAAATTCGACACATATGTCAAGGTCTACCTATAGGGTTGCTGGGGAGGTTAGAGCTAAGCTCGGAAGGAAAGATAGGTGAGGATTGGGGAGGAGGCGGGCAAATCATCTTAGAAGCCGTTAGATAGGGTGAAGCGTCCGGAACGGGACAAGGACAAGATCACCTCATCACTACGATAGTAGCTACTCAAGTCGTACCTATTGCCGCTATGGATTCCACACCGTCAACTCTAGCAGCCACCGCACGACTCCAGATACGTCGCTCAACCTCCCTCCACCCACCCACCCGCATTCCATGCACCAGCCCCCGGCGAGCCTCCAGGTTTCACCCGTTCCCAATCCGACAGATCAGCATCCTACATCATCCATCACCGCCACTCATTCCCCACAGACATCTACATCCAGCAATCGGCCAGCGAAACCACCTACCCCGGCACACCAGAAACCCCGGGAACTTCCCCGCCCAAGCCCCAAATATCCCGCACTTTGGTTGCCATCCTCCTCGTAACCTCCACCTCTCTCGTTGCACTGTGCGCCGAATTCCTCGTCAGCAGCATCGGTCACCTAGTCTCCAACACACCCATCGGAGAAGCCTTAATCGGGCTGATCATCCTATTTATCACCCCTATTGTAGTGACTATTGGGTGGATTCTGGATAAGCCCATGTCGTTGCACTTTAACCCTCTTGTGCGTTTCTCTTCCCCGACCAGGGGGATCAGGGTTCCTTTTTACAGCGCGTCCGAGGAAGGTTAAGAGGGTTTGCTAGCGGGGGTTATGGGCGTGCAGGTTCGATCTTCCTGGCACGAGCGGGGTGGAAATGGTCGTTTCCTACTTCTATGCTCTGGGTTTATAAGTTGTGAGTTGACATAATAGTGCTTTGGTTGCGGTTGTTGCATCGAGTGATGACGTGTGTTGGAGTTGGGCACAGCACCGTATCGCGATTGATCAACTGTGATAATGTAACGAATGACTGGGATTTGTTAGATCGAAGGGTATTCACAAGAGAAACATTCATCCCGTCTCTTCGTATAAACAAAAAGTATAATGAACGATGCCAAGAGGACCCACGTGCTATTCCGAGCAATTCGTGTCCAAGATATCATTTCCCAACAGCCAAAAGTAAATATACAAAATAAAATAAAAACATAAAAACAATTTTACTGCTACAAATTCGCCCTAACCTGGATCCCAAACTCCTGCATGAGCTCCTGCGTCTTTTTAGTTTGCATGACGATCTTATCCTCACTGTACTCAACAATCAGCACTATAGTGTTGAAGAAGCCGGAAAGGGGAAACTCACATCTCCTTACTCCTCTTATTCTCCGCCCTCCCTAGTTGGTTCAAGTGCACCTCGTCCGGCCCATCCGCGATCCTCAGGGTCCTCTGGTGTGCCCACATCCTCGCGAGCGGGAAGTCCTGGCTAACGCCCGCAGCGCCATGCGCTTGCACCGCGCGATCGATGACAGCAAGGCTCATACTCGGCACGTAGATCTTCGCCTGAGCGATAAGGCCCATGGCACCCTTTGCGTCCGAATTATCGATCTTGTCAGCGGCGTTTAGCACCAGCAGTCTGCCAGCGTCGATCTCGATACGGGACTTGGCGATCCATTCCAAGATGGAGCCGTGCTCGGAGAGGAGTTTGCCAAAGGTTTTCCGGTCCGGGTTGTTGACGCGGGCGATCATGTACTCTAGCGCGCGCTCCGCTGCCCCGATGGATCTCATGCAATGGTGTATCCTTCCTGGCCCCAACCGGCCCTGAATGATCTCGAAGCCGCGGCCGGGGCCGAGGACCATATTCTCGAGCGGAACGTGCACATTGACGAAGGCGATCTCGCAGTGTCCGTGCGGGGCGTCGTCGTACCCGTATACTGATAGCGCGCGGCGGACCTGCACGCCTGGTGTACCGGCCGGGACTATGACGACGGATTGCTGCTTGTATGGGTTTGGGTTCGAGGCCTCGGATTTCCCCATCACTAGGTAGACCTTGCACCGTGGATCGCCGGCGCCGCTGCTCCACCATTTTGTCCCGTTTAGGACGTATTCGTTGCCTTGTCTTGTGATTTCCAGGTTGATGTTCTTTGCGTCGGCCGAGGCGCGGTGGCGTTCTGTCATCGCGAAGGCACTGCGGATCTTTCCTTCTAGTAGTGGTGTGAGCCATTGGGCCTTTTGTGCTGGTGAGCCGTATTTGGCTAGGACTTCCATGTTGCCTGTGTCTGGTGCTGAGCAATTCATCGCTTCCGAGGCTATGAGACTTCGTCCCATGATTTCGGCCATAAGGCCGTATTCTAGGTTCGTGAGCGGAACGCCCTCTGGGTAGTGCGTTTGCGAAAGGAAGAGGTTCCAGAGCCCTCGTGCTCTGGCCCGCGCCTTTAGGGTGTCGATTATGGCTGGGTAGGTGTTTAGGAAGCGCTTTGCTGGGTCAGTGGGTTGCTGAGCGTCGAAGATGGCATCTGCTGGGACGCATTCTGTCTCAACGAAGTGGTGGACTTTCTGAAGGAGGGCATGGGCGGATGGTGAGACCTTGGAGGCTACGAGGGGGGGGATTTGGTAGGTGGCCATTTTGGTGATCTCCTATGAGTTCAATTGATGGTGGGGTTACAGGAAGTAGCGGGAGGGTAGAACAAAAAAAAAAAAAAGATGGAGGAAAGGAGGGAGGGGAGGGTTTTTTTTAAAGGTGGAGCTTGCTGTAGCTTAGCAGCAGCCGGGGTTGGTTCATGAGGTTGAACCGAGGGGCCGCGGTTGCTGTGGAGCGCTACCTGAGTAGAGTCAAGAGCCAAAATTTTGGAGACGTCAACCATCGGCCTTAAACAACGGGCAGAAGGTACGAGCCTTCCTGTTTGATATTCAAGCTACGAAGACTCGCTCTATGCTCAATCCAAAAGTTAGGAATTATATAACAACAATAGTTAATCGTGGGATAGATTTGATATCGGATAACCCCCTAAAGGACCTAATTTTGTGTAACAAACATAACTACCGGATACCCTATTTACAAAAAAAAAAAAAAAAGAAAGGGAGGCAAGGAAAGGGAAGAGAAAATATCCCACTATCATGACCGCTCACTTTATATTTTTCCTGCCCTTGAAATGCTTCTTCCCACCCATCGCCTTCCTCACCTCCTCAGGACTAAGATTGTTATCCAAGGCGATCATGGTCCTCGCCTTTCTCCCGCTCAGATGTTTCCCGCCGGGTAGAGCTCCAGCAGCACCAGCGCCCAGGTGAAATGGCGTCTTCACATAACCCAGATTTACCTGTCCCTCGACAAAGAATTTCCTATCAAGATCATGCGACTTCTCTCCCATCTCGGCAACCGGTAGGTACTCGGATGTGAGATCGTCATCGTTGTCTTGGCCCAAGGAGGCCCCAGTTCTCCTGTTCCGTGGAAGATGCGCCTCATCGTAGAGGCCTTTGTTGAAATTGAGTGGATCGATGGGAGAGCCTGCGGGGGGTGGATGGCAGAAGAGGAGCTTGCCGTTCACGTAGTCTTTCAGAATGTATCTTGCGGCCCGGGACTCGTCGGGGATCCCAGCTCCGGTTTTATAGAAGCCTCTAGCCCTAGCGTATGCCATTAGGAGTTCCTCCCCGGTTGGGATACCGGTGCCACCTTCTTCGAATGGACGGGTATGTATCTTGATACCGTAGAGGGATTCGAGAAATTGCTGGGGGATCCGTTGCGCCACCAGTGTTGTTGGGCCGCTGAACTCGCGGAGCTGGTCGATTGGTAGGACACCGTTGCACACGAGCTCTGCTTTCGTGGTGGCAAAGTTGGGGAAGACGAGACCGGGGCAATCGCAGAGGACTATCTTCTCGCTAAGGTGGAGTGTTTGGAAGTGTTTTGTTTTTCCGGGAGTCGAGGAGACGGACACCTTCTTTGCACCGATAAGGGCATTGATAGTAGAGGATTTTCCAACGTTCGGGTATCCGACAAGACCGATTTGGCTCTTTCGAGGTTTCTCCGGGTCTTCATCTGCGAGGAAATTAAAGTGATATATAGCTCTAGGAAAGAAATAAACATACCCTTAACAGTAGATGCATGCTCCAAAAACACCTCCTCGAGCTCATCGATGGTAAGAATTCTAATCCTTGGCTCCTCCTTTTCCTCTTCCACCACCACCACCTCCTCCTCGACAGATTTCTCTTCCTCGTCCTCGCTGTAATACTCCTCATTGATCTGCTTCGCCAAGGCGGCTGAAAAGAAGCGATAACTGATTCCCTCCTTCTCAAAGTAATCCGCCCACGCACTCCTCTGCTCAGCAGTCATCATATCCGCCTTATTCACAAGCAGCAGATTGCCCTTCCTCTCGTCAACCTCCTTGACATACCTCTCCAGATCCTCACTGCGGAACATAAGCGGGTTCCTAGCATCGACGATCTGAACGACAAGGTCACTCCTCTCGATGACTCGCCACAACTGCCTCCAAACCTCAAGATTTCGCTCGAAAGGGGTCATCAGTAGGTCTTTTGTTTCCTGTAGCTCTGCGAGGCCTCGGCGCCAGTGCAGGAAGGAGTCCTTCTCACGGCGCTCCAATTCTGCGGGTGTAGTTGCCGAGTCCCAATATGGGCGACGGGGGACAGTTAGTTGCTGCTTGTTTTGTCGGTGCTTGGTTTTCGCGGCCTTTTCTTCATCGGCTGTCAGCAGGTAGGGGTTTATCTGGCCTTTGTGGATGATCTTCATGTTGCTCATTTTTTCTGCCGTACAATCAGCATCGCAATGGTAAATCTTTAGACACATTCATGATGACATACCAGCCGTGAAATCCGTATCCGCCAATTCAGCAGTATTTAAGAACTCTACCGCATATATCAGCATCCATTCTTCCTACTGTCTTCCCTTCCCTTCTTCCTTCCTCCCTTCCAGCGTGGTCAAGAAAGCGGGATGGAACAGGACAAACCATCAAGATCATTCTGCTGCGTAATACTCCGCATTTTATGCCAGTCCGCCTCATGCTTCTCCGTAGTATATAGCTGTGAAACCTATTAGCCACTCTCTGTCCCCATATATGATACCACCATTTCCACAATGCCCTCCTCACCATCTCAGACTGCCCTGAACCCGTCCCCTTCCCACCTCTCCCAGCCCCATTCCCTCGATGTTTATTGTTCGTCTTATGCGCGCTTCCGCTCCTGGAGTTCATGAGGGCACGGCCGAGACCGACTTTGTTCTTACTTTCTGCGAGAACCATTGTGTTTAGTTCTTAATTTTGTGTGGAATTTCGTCCGGTCGATTGGTTGGTGGTATTTTTATTAAATTTTTTATTTTTATTTTGCGTTCAGATAGAGGGGGTAGTCTCAATGATAGGAGAGTACGGGTACGATTCTGTTGTGAGGTAGGATTTTTTCTTTTTTCTTTTTTCTCTTGGTAGATGTTGGCTGCAGCGGACCGAAAATTGGGGGAGGGAATGAATTCGTTGATCTATTAATCGCCGTCACTTGTGGCGTCATTGCATCATAGAGTACTATAGCTTTTTGTCAGCGACCTCTTCCCCGAAATCACCGACTCACACACGTGGAGGATCAATAATCACGCATTCCAACTTCTACTCACTTCTTTTCCAGGTTCCATGATAAGGAGAATAGCAATTACAACCTTCCTTATCGATACCGCTCACACCTCCCTTTAAACCCGCTAAAATGCCAACTAAAAAGTGGATGTAGGTTCTACTAAACTACCCCTCCCCCGCACTCCCACAACCACCACATCTCAACTGACCCTACCAGCGACAAAAAAACCGCATCAAACTACCAACTCCGCTACCGTGCTCAAACAGATCCCTTAGTTCACGACGACCAAGCTAGCGACCTAGTCTTCACCCAAGTCATAGCCCCCAATGCCTCTAGATCTATCCCCGCCTCCACCGCCTCGTCATCAAAAATCAAAACAACCACGGACCTGGCCCAAGAACTCTCCCTCCCGCCCACAAGCCTTCGCAAAAATGAAGGTGAAGCCGCAATCCACGGGGTGTACTACGACGACACGGAATACGACTACATGCAGCACATGCGGGACATCAACGACGAACAAGTGTACTTCGTAGACGTGCAGGAGAAGTCCTCCCAAGGGCAGAACAAGAAAAAGAACAGGATGGAGTTGGAAGACGCACTGCGCCTCCCTCAGGAGGTGCTCCCCTCGGAAGTGGAAGTTAAAAGGAGCTATCAGGATATGCAAGACGTGCCCGACGCACTCAGCGGGTTTCAACCCGATATGGACCCACGCTTACGCGAAGTTTTGGAGGCGTTAGAGGACGAGGCGTACGTCGATGGTGATGAGGATGTATTCGAGGAGTTAGCCAAGGGCGGTGAAATATCTCCGGGAGAATTCGAAGAAGAGGGGGGGGAAGATGGTTGGGAAAGCGATGTTACCGAAAAACCATCCAACAACCCACCGCCCGCGGGACAGGACGGGGAGGGGGAAGACTGGCACCACGCTTTCAAAGCCTTCAAAAGCGACCAAAAAAAAAAGAAGGGGAGGGGAGTCGCATTCGACAACGACTCCCTTGCAGAAGCCATGAGCTTCGGCGGTACCTCAACCACTTCCTCCTTCGGCGGAACAATGAGCGTGTCAAACCGCACTCGCCGGAGAAAGAAGAAAGCCGGCACCGAGAGTTCCGGTTACTCGATGAGTAGTTCCGCACTATTTAGAACTGAAGGGTTAACACTTTTAGATGATCGGTTCGACAAAGTATTCCCCACCCTTCCCTCGTCATGAATGCACAGGAGTGTGAGACTAATAATAGTGGTAAATAGATCGAAGAAGAATACGCAGAGGGGGAAGAAGAGGAAGACGACTTGAGGCCTAATTCTGGCGTCGCGCTGCCAGAGACTAGACGGGATCTGGATTCGGTACTGGATGAATTCCTAGACGGATACTCTGTTGGGAAGAAAGGTCGGGTTCGGCGCGGAAAGTATGGGGCTGGGATGGAGCAATTGGATGAGATCAGGAGGGGGTTGGGAGGTGCGAGGATCGCCTCTTGATTGATCGCAGAGCATTGGCCATGGCTATGATAGAATGGTTATGGTTGATTCGAAACGGGTGTCGAGTGATGGGGGTGTGATTCCCAACTTCAATGTTTGTAATGTTGCATAGATTGTGGGTGCAAGGACGACACAATACTTAGATCTGGTGTCTGGAAAGGTTAGGCGGGGGCTATATAAAAAGTTCATGTATTTTTTCACATTCCCATATATATTCACTTTGAATCAATCTGCTCTATCCAAGCTCCTCTTTTTTTTACACCACGAAAGCCAAGTATTAAAAAAATCACCCGAAAGGAGAAGGGGAGGAGCGGGAGGGAAAAAGCAGGATCCACGAAGCCAATAACTTTGCCGTTTTCTTATAAACAGGTAATCCGTAAAATCAAAACGAAAACCACTATCGATCTCCAAGGAGCCCGTATAGAAGTTACCAGAAAGCAAAGTTCTTCGCGAACAATTCAAACATGCTGAATCCCACCTTCAATCCAGTAGCAAACTACGCCTTCCAAACCCTTTTAACCGCTACACCAACCCAGCACCCAGCGTCAGTCAGATCCACCTACCCAAACCAATCAAAAAAGGAAACAAGACGGAAGGAACACAAACCCTCGGTAATCCCCACATCATTAGTCTCAAACTCGTATAGCCCCACAAGCACCAACACCGTCGCACCCTTGAGCGCCCACAAAGCGCTCTTCCTGAGGGTGGGGTACCTGCGATGGGGGATGTAGTCGATAATCATGGATTCAAAGCCGATGTGGGAGTGGATTACGATGGTAGCGCCGAGGATTGCGTCCGTTACTGGGTTTATGGAACCCGCGGCGAAGGGGGCTACGGTTAGAGGAATTAGGGCTACAGAGATGAGCTTTGGAAGGTGTCAGCGGAGGTGGAGGAGAAGGGGTGAAGGGAGAGGGGCGGGCACCCGTTCGAAAGACCAATGGTAGGAACCATGTGCAGCGTTGGGATCAGGGACTTCGACGGCCTCGTTTACTACTCACTATCAGTACCAGCACCAAATCCGAAGACGAGAGCAACGAAGCAATACTTGTTCCCTGAATAACCTCTAAAACCCACCACCAATCCACCCCATTAGCACCCCACCCGTGGGCATTACGTTACTAGAGAGTACTCACGAGGCCCAACCGGCAAAATCCTCCTTGAAGCACTAGCATGAAACCCCTTCTTTGCCATTTCGGCCTGCCTCAAAACCCCCAAGTTCTTCATTCCCGTGCACCTAAAGGCAGCGGCGGTGGCAGCAGAGGAGGTAGTAGCAACCGGCCGACATAATCTGGGCATGACGGCCGCGGCAGCAGAGGTACGCAGTGATGACCTGAAAAGTGATGCCATGGTTGCCTGGTTCGTCGTGGTGGGAGGAGTAAATGGGAGGAAGTTGGGGGTTTGTGATGGAAAGTGGGTTGGCTCGTGATTTGGGGGATTCTGCCGTGTGGCTGGAGACCTCGGGAGTGGAGGGGAGCCAATCGGGTGGGTAGATTAGTAAGTTAGGTTGAAGCTTTTGGGGCCGTTCGGCACGTGCCCCATCATACCAATAAAAAAGGTATTGCGATGTTTTCAAGAATATCACAATACCGTATATTTTTATTGGTACAGTATCATACGCGCCGAACAGTCCCTCTTCTCTTTTCTCTTCCCTACCCCTTTCCAAAACGTGGCAAGCTATGGCTGTTACCTCAGGTATGGAGCTGGATACCGGAGACTTTAGATTTTGGAGTCCACATTATGAATACGGTAGGTTGGGAGAATTCATTTTTTTCCCCCACAGAACGTCTTTACCCCGAGATTAATATACAGTTACTAGTAGCGTAGGTTTAAATATCCTAATTCCCATTTTCCCACCTCAAGCACAAGTATGATAAAACAGTCCACCACATTAGACGGCCAGAATCCCCAGAAAACCCTTCCAGCCACAAACCAAACCAAACCCTTCCTACACTTCTAGAGGCCCCATCACACCACCACACGAGCACAGTACGCCTACCTCTACCCAAGGCCCAGCAAGCAAGCAAGTATCATAAGCATCATAGATCTACTCAACAACCCATTTCCCCTCCTCTTTCCTCTGCACAACCTTCCTCGCCGGCAACCCCCACCCAACCTCACTCCTACCAATCGCTCCCCCAATCCTAGGAACAACCCAGCACTCCCTCCTCCTCCCCATCGAGTCCTCTAGCATCTTTGGAGGAACATGCTCTAGCGGCTTGGAATAAGTAATTAGTGGCGTCCCTTTCGCCAGCGCCGCCAAGTGTGCTCCCGTGACGGGCGTCAACGGTTTCATCCGAACCTTACCGGTCGGCGAAGCAGACTTCTTCAGCTCGCTATACACCAGATACTCCGGGTACAAGGACTGCGATGCCAAGATCGAACTTGGGTGGATGTACACCGCTGGGTCCAGTGATAGGTCCTCGTCAACGGACCTCTGGAATGCAGAAGATGCGAAGAGCGTCATGTAGGGCACTTCCGTCACCTTTTTCACCCTGTTCTGGCTGAGTTTGTATGGGGAGTTGGGGAGAAGATCTGCGCGGATAGCGACCTGGTCTATGAAGCCGGCTGCTATAATTTGCTTTAGCGCTTTAACCTGCACCGTGGATGGTGGAGGCAGTTTTGGATTGAAGGGGTTGAGCACGCCTGGGCAATTCGCCCCGATTATCTTAGAGATTTGCTGGCGGAGTTTGTGTGTTTCTTGCATGGCTTTTAGCCGAAGGAAGCTGCGCTCGCAGAAGTTTGTAGAGTCCTTCTCGTACTCGTATGCACAGACTACAGATAGGAGTTTCAGGGCATCGCTGGTGGGGTCTAGGCTTGAGAAGGCTCGATGAGCACGGTAGTATTCCCTCCGTCGTTTCGCTCGCTGCATGTCTTCGAGGGCTGTTTCAGCATTTCCCGGTACATCCTCGTCGTCTGCCTCTCCATGGATGCCCAGCTGGTGCTCTGGGATGAAAACGTCTCCAACTGATAAGGCTGCCACGATCGCAATGATGTATGGTAGGCACTCATGTTGCTGGCCGATGATGAGGATTTTTGAGAAACGTGGTGACAATGGGAAGAAATTCATAATTCTTCCCAATTCTGTTAGGGCTCCTCCCGGATCAAGTGCCCCGAGGTATTCCAGAAGCTGTAGATGGGTTAGTTCCAATGTTAAGCTAACACGTGTCAATGACAATGAAAAGACTCACCCTTTCAGATTTTTGTAAACTCAGCCGATCCGGCGCAGTCGGGAATGGAAAATTCGCAATAGTGTCGATATTCATGCTCCTCATTTGTAGGACAAGTCCTTGAACCTGTTAGCAGAACCCGAGAATCATAACCTATCACTCGAACGAACCTTCAATTGGCATTCGCAAGATCTCGGGCTCGGCAAACTCGGGGAAATCCCGTTCGTAGACTGCGGAGGAGTAAAGCCTGTAGCAGTGGCCCGGGCCCGTTCTCCCAGAACGACCAGCCCTCTGTGCAGCACTCGCCTTGCTGACCCAACCAATATCAAAACTCTGAACTCCGGTCGTCTTGTCGTAGTTGCGTTCCTTCGAACGTCCGCAATCAACCACATATCGAATACCAGGGATTGTCAAAGAGGTTTCTGCAACATTAGTCGCTAAAACGCATATTCTTGATCCTTCCGGCACCTCCCCGAATACTTTCAATTGCTCTTTAGTCGGGAGGAGTGAGTATAGAGGAAGAACATGAAGTGGTGATTCGACGTCTTCGGCAGACATCTCTTCTCCGAGGTCATCGTCGTCACCTAGATCAGAGCCCTCTTCTTCGCTATCGTATTGTTCGGGCTTTGAGAAATCGCCAAACTCCATATCTTCAGTTTCAACAACCGCCTCACTGGCTAATATCTGCGCCGATGGCGGAGTAGAAGTAGAACTTGAACTCTTCTTTTCACCCTTGAATGGAAATGTCTTCCGCAGCCGCTTAAGCAAGTGAGTGATCTCATTCTGGCCAGTTAAGAAGACAAGAATTCCTATCGTCGCATATCAGCATCACTCTTAACCTCCACGCAAGGAATGGACTCACCGCCAGGAGGAAGGCGCCGATGAATCTTGCAAACCTTCTTGTAAATCTCTTCCGGGTACTCAATAACTGTACGTCTAGAGAAGTGAATAGAAACCGAATGCTGCCTAGCCTCCACCTTAAGCAACGGCGGCGCCATAGGGAAAAGTCGCTGATTCTCAGTGAAATCCGATACTCGCAGAGTAGCAGACATCACAATCAACTTCAAGGGCTAAAATAACCGTCAGTCACACTTAATCTTGGCTCCCCACAAGAAGAAGAAAAACACACCTTCGTCCCATCTTTCTCCGCAATCTCTTTCCTAAGCTTGAGCACGCGACTCACAACTCCAATCAAAATATCTGTATTGATACTCCTCTCGTGCGCTTCGTCAATGATAACAGCAGAGTACTTCCTGAGTAAAAAGTCTTCGGAAAGTTCCCGGAGCAAGACCCCATCTGTCATGAACTTAATCGCAGTGTTTGGCCCCGCAGTCCCCTCGAATCGGATCTGGTATGAAACTTTCTCCTTTCCTCCGGGGCCTAATTCCTCGCCAACTCTGCTCGCCATACTCACGGCCGCAACTCGGCGCGGCTGTGTCACGCCGATCAAGCCAGGTGTCGGCGTATCCGGCGAGCCGTAGCCAGCCTCGTAGAGGAATTGCGGAACTTGCGTAGTCTTTCCACTACCGGTTTCACCGCATATGACTACGCAGTCATTCGCACTCACTGCTTCCATTATGCGCTGTTCCTCTGCTACTACTGGGAGGGCAAGACGGACAGCCTGTATCTCTATAGGGCGCCCGACGGTTACAAAGGATGCCTGGGCTTATGTTAGCCCAATGCCCGCAGAAGTGACTTCAGATTATTATAGGTGTACCTTTTTGATATCCTTCGGCGGAGGGGGTGGGGGAGCGGGGGCCGTTTTGGGAATTGCAACAACTTTGGGTTTTAGTTCTAGAAGATTTGGCATTGAGTGCTCGGGTTCACCGCCGTGGAGGACTTGCTTCCGCTGAGCAAGAGCCCAGACTTTGAAGGCATTTGCTTTCTCAGATTGGCCTCGTCGGAGACGGCTGACTGGTTTATTGCTTTCGCCACCACCGTCTTCCTCCTCTTCACTATCTTCCTCTGAATCATCGCCCTCGCCATCTGAGCCTTCTTCTTCACCTTCATCCCCCTCGCACCCTTCCCCAGACTCACCAGGCCCACCCTCCCCCTCCACCTTCACGGAATCACCATCTATGGCTCGGGCATCAGATTCAGAATCAATATCAACAATGCCTCCCCATTCTTCCTCGTCCTCCTCTTCATCCTCACCCCCTACACTCCCACCACCCTCACCCGAGTCATCCTCATCCTCAGACCCACTTCCGCCAACCTCCCTCTCCATAACCTTAATCATCTCCATCAACCGTTCCTGCCGCGTCTGGGCAGACTTCTTAGCCCTCTTAATAACTGGAAAGCCATTCTCGTCCGTTTCCAATGGCCTCTTGAGCCCAGAGCCAACCGCAATCGCCGGTACTACGGGCGATCTCTCCGCAGCTCTCTCCTCAACCTTAGCCTCCACCTCCACGTTCACAGCCTCCTCTGGCCCCACCGCCGGCGGTATAACCACCTCAAGTTCCGTGGGATCCCTAATAGTCCTCTCTTCAAACACCACGCCCCGGCTCTCCTCCCCCGCAATCCCAGCCTGAACCTCTCTAACCGCCCTTCGCACCCTCTCCTTCTTAGTCTCCCGCCCCCTCCCAAGCTCCTTCGTACTCCTCAGCAGCCCCGTATCCATCGATGACGCACCCGCAGTTAACTTTGCCATTATCTCGACTTTTTCTTCTTTCCTAAGTTTGTTCTCCTGCAATCTCTAATTAACCAGGGGCCTGTAATAAATAGAATTGTGGGAATGGGGGGCGGTGAGTACAATATACTTATTAAACCTCTTCAATTTCTTCCCAGACATGCCGGGATTTTCAGCCCTTGCCTCGGCGAGCAAGTCCGCCTTGCGCTTTTCGGCTTTCTGCGCTTTTGTCAGGGGGATCACGACCTCTACGTTGGGGTCCGACGGCACCGCAGCCGCTGGTAGTACAGCTTCGCTAGCATTGTCGTCGGCATTGCGGGGGATTTTTGGCGTGCGCCGTTGTTTGCGGTCGCGGGTCGGTTTGTATTTTGATGGCATTATGGGGGGGTTTTCCTCCCGGGAGGAATTGGGTGGTTTGTTTGTTTGTTCGTTAGTTGGTTACTTGTGATTGTTGGGGAACTTGATATTAATATTCTTGATAATATTATCATACTAGTTTTTTTTTCCCCTTCTGTTGCAGAATATTATGCCCCTGCACCTCTGGAGGATAGGCTCGCCAAGGCGCTAGTATTTGAGGATCGTTTTTGAGCCTCAGCTGGAATCATTCCCGTGGGTTAGGGCTTATTTCCCATCATAACAAGAACTAGAAAACTGTGATTTGAGGGATCCAGAATCCTATGCTCGAGTATGTTTTCCATTGGGCGAAGAACAGCAAGGCACGGAAAAGTATGGTATCGATGAAGCAATTAAGTTAAAGTATTGTAAACTAATCTAGCAGGTGTCCCGGACTTCCCTCGCCCTTTCACCCCTTGCCTTCGTTTTCTCTGAATCTTCAGCTCTCCCCATGATAGACGCCTTTATCTATGTATTCGCCAGCCAGGCTACAAAGAAGAAAGAAGAAAGAAAAAAACACGATCCTACACGAATATATAAAATAAAATAAAAGCTTGTAGCGATAACTTGTATCATAACTCGCCCCTCCCTCCTCTTTCCCCTTTTCCCACACCAAACGCGCTTCATCCATAATCCACCATAGTGCAAATATGTTACGCCACTTAACTTATACCCGCCGACACTTGTAATCAAAAACATCACCCACTCGCTCACTAGAGCTCGAGGATCAAATGGAATGCGTAAGGTAACACGCCGGGCAGGGAAGAAGTAGAAACTAGTAGCAAGGTAGAGAAAGAACAAAACAGAAACCCTAGATCAGTATTTTAATCCCACCCCGTACCATACCGATTTCTCAAAAAGCTAGCTATGATCATGGTAAAGAGAAGAAAAAAGAAAAAAATAGTTATCGTACAGTTTATGGTATGCATGCACTTCGAAAGACTCGACCATCTTTTTCGATAGTTAGGTGCAGCAGCGAAAAACGTAAAGATAAGGCGCAGGACTTTTGATAAACGGACAGTTGATCGAGTTAGGCCGAAAGGCCCTTTTTCTGATCGACAGGTGGCTTCGCACCATTTACGGCGGGATTGACTTCCTTGATCGGCTCGATATCACTCATGGTGACATCTTCGGTGTCCTTTTTATGTACCCCGTTGGATTTGAGGCCATTGCCGTGAGGGACTGGAGTATGAGTCGGGGTGGGCTCTCCTCCAGCGACACGAACGATTTGGTGAGCTTTGCTTGGAGATACAACACCATTGTTCCTGGCAGCGGGTGAAGCATCATGGGTTGAACCAGGAGCCTTGGGAATTTTGAATACTATCTTAAGAGACTTTCTCGGGGCATCCCTATCTTCTGCTTCACCTGGCCCAGATCCCCAGCCAGTCTCATCTTCAGACTCCTCTTGTTCGTCGTCTCCTTCATTATCATCCTTATCGTCACTCTTGTACACGACAACGCCGACAAGTGGAAGTCCACGATTATTGTAATCCCCATTCTCGCTTCCGAAGGGAGTACCGCGGCTCCCGACGGCGGTTCCATTGCTACCATTGATTTTCACTTCGCCATAATCACCAGTGACCGGTTTGCGAATCTGCCTTCCAGATGCAGTGAATATTGGGACCTCGGGTTGCGGCGGCGGTTGTGGGGCAGGAGATCCTTTGTTGGAACGTGCACTACGTCTGGAACGGCTGTCATCCTGTTCAGATGTCTCTTTCGTACCCTCCTCGTCAGTGGAGAAATTGTATCTGATGCGCTTCCCACGAGTACGGCCTTCGTAGAGTGAGACCCCACTAGGCTGATTGAAGAACGCCTTCCTGGAAGCACGATATTCCCGCTTCCTGCGCCTCTATTGATCACAGATTAGCATTTTTTGTCAGCGTTAGACGTGAATTGTACATACGGTTTCGCCTTCCTCAAAGCGAGGTATGGCACCAATGATCTTCTCCTTCAAAGCCAATGCATGTTTAGAACCATCCTCTTCCTCAAGCTCCTTGGCGACCGTCTGGATCTCCTCAATGGTGCCGGCAACAGAAATCCAAGTATGGGTCTTCAACGCAGGATTAGATTCCCTATAAAGTCTAAAGGGAGTATCGTCTATTCCTCTTCGCGTCAGTCCAGATCCGGGGGAAACAATATGGGAGCAATTTCGAACCTCTTCCTTCAATCAACCAATATCTGCGCTTGTCCGCATCTCTGCCCCATGGTTGAACAGATAACGGTACGTTCAGGTCATCATCGCGTCGACTGCCCTTGTAGGAATCGTTGATGATACCGCGAATGACCTCCGAGGAGCTCAAGCTCCAATGGATCAATGCCTCAAGAATCTCCAACTAAATTACGGTACCACCCCATCAGTTTCGTTCCTAGAGATAAGGGCCGTATTCGAAAACTGAAGAATGGTACTCACACGCTGAGCCGTATCCAGATCACCGAAAGACTTGTTTCCCGAGAACGGGCTCTTTCCTTCCCAAGATGCAGGCCATTGGTTTCGATGTGCGTTGGCTGCTTCTTCCAAGGCACGTTGGTTATGACCACGCCTATAATGAAAAATTCCCACGAATTAGAACAAACTGCCATTCACCCCATCACCGCATTCCAAAGAAGATCTGTGCGCAGGCTACCCGCCCGTTGCATAGAACCAAATAAATAAATAAATAAATAAATAAAGGGCATGAACATAACTAAAGAGAAACAAAAAAAAAAAAAAGCGCTGGATAGGAAAAAGAAGAGACTCACTCAACCGGTTTCTTCCTATTCAATACCAAGCTCAAAATTTTGCAAAGGAGTTGCTCAACCTGCTCAGATGGAGTGGAATCCACGATTCCGCGCTCAATGTCTTGACAACCCAGATTGGGAACGCCTTTGAACGCGTCGGCAAAGCGAGAGCGGAACATGACAATGAACGCCAACTCTGGCGAATCTGCGAGTGTAGGTACATGGGGAGGCTCCTTCTTTTTGACTTTGCGCGGAGGAGTCGAGGCTTTGCGGACGAAAGGTAGCTTTTGCTGCTGCTTTCCCTTTACACCCTTCTTAGGAGTAGGCTTCGTTCTCGATACCGCCTTTCCTTTTCCTTTGGTAACTGCTGCTGCGACGGGGCTGGGAGGACTGATCTCGTCGTCACTGGCAGGGGGTGAGGATAGAAGCGAAGAGAGGGGCGAGTCCAATCCAGAACTCATGATTTCTAAAAATGCAACTCTAGGTAGACTTAGCGCTTGTAGCGATATCCCCTGGGCGAAGATGCGTACGATTCGTACGATTTCGCACAATGTAGTGGTGGTTGCAAGAAGAAGACTCAGAAGGTGGGGAGTTGGGAGTTGGTTGAAGTTCACACGGTGGAAAGTGGATGTGTGTGCGAGCAGGAGCAGGGACGACAAGAGTGAAGAGGAGCGATGACAACACCGCTGACACCCAAGAGGGGCAAGCAATAAGGGCACAGGCTTAATTATACTGTATACATTACAGAGGATCGGAGCCACATATATATAAAGCTTAAGCCAGCACATCAGCTAACCTTATTCCTATATCTTCTATATAAAAAATATCATTCATCCACGAAGGAAACTTTCTATCCAAGAAAGCTCCCAACTTTCGTTCTCTTGGAACCTATATTCCTGGTCTCTCAGCTGTTACAAGCCCCACACCCAATTCACGAACGGTCCAGTAGAGCTCCAAGTGCCTTGCTGGCACCAAACTCCAATGTCACCCCGCAATTCTTCCCAAACAACTCTTACAACCAAGCCAAAGACCCTCGCGCAATCCATGGTTGCTGGGCCGACCGACCAGAGAATTGTATGCGAAGCGGAGAGTGATCCATGTATCAACCAAAACCGGGCCGAAGATCCCCTATTCCCATATCCAAAGCCACCCGACTTGGGCAAAAACACCAGTCAGCCATCTCGAGAAGCAACGTACCGAAATGGGACGGTTGTGCAAAACCCCACAGCATCCCTTCCCCCAAAAAATCCCCACGGCGAAAACCCCCAGGAACAGAGACATGAACCAAAGAAAATGATAGCACCGAAAACGCATTCTGCATTTGAAGAGAGAGAGGGAGGGAGAGAGAGAAAGAGAGAGAGAAGGCCCCAAGCCGTGAAAAATATTTAGCAACCCGCCCCCCAATTGATCATGTCAATCGAAAACCAGCAATGAGTAACAGCGGCCGCGACAATGAAAGGATCCGGAAATGCAGGGCTATTTCCCAAAATTCTTAACAGCCCGAAATCACAAAGCAGTCGAGACGACGCCATTCATCGCGGGTCCGAGCGGCAATCCCTCCTAGCAGGGCAGAACAAGGCGGAAATTTTTGCTGTCACCACAATCCACCAAACAACCTTCACAACCCAATCAAATGAACTTCACACCCAGGCAAAGGGGGGGTTGGAGGTAATGTTTTTGAAGAGATGGAAACGTTGTAACCACAATGGTGGAAACGAAACGGGCGGAGGATCATAAGCCTGAGGCTGAAGTGGCCGTAAGTCGGTGATGGGGAGGCTTCTCAAAGACCCAACAGTCAGTAACATCTAAGGGCCATGACAGAAACGCATTCGAAACTTCTCGATGT
Organism: Tuber brumale; assembly: GCA_014065205.1. Classification (NCBI taxonomy): domain Eukaryota; kingdom Fungi; phylum Ascomycota; class Pezizomycetes; order Pezizales; family Tuberaceae; genus Tuber; species Tuber brumale. The sequence goes on from JACCEG010000199.1 coordinate 229,720, forward strand.
AATGAGTAAACATCCTAAGACACGGTTCCGAAGTCGGGGAGATGTCAAAGCAGTTGCGGCGAAAGAGCGAAATACTAAAGCGCCGATCAGAGGGTATCGATGATAATTTTACGGTTGAGTTGGCCGGGATTGCCAATGTACGAGGTTGCGTCAAATGGTGAAGCGAGAGCGTGTAGGCCACGATCATGGGTGAGGGGGATGAAAGAGGTTGGAGGATCTTCTTGGCGATTTTGGAAGCTATTGTGGCGGAGAGGGAGAGTCTGACAGGCAATTTATCAGCCACAGGATATCACGGGATAAACCAAGTTTGGTAAGCATATTAGCATAACGAGTGACACCTTATGATGATTGGGGGAAGCTCACTGGTGGTTTGAATCTTGTTTCCAAAAGCGTGCGATGGGGCAAATTTGATTTTCTCAGGGGTGAGAACTGCGATTCCGGGTGATGTATTTTCTTCAAAGGATCGATCGAAAATTTGGCCATCCGTCATGCGGCAAGGGAGACCAAGGGTAGTCTAGATAAGGCCTATCATCCATCCCGATTTCTCTACTAGGCTTTAGGACACTGGCTGGGGGAGGGCATCCCGATCGCCATGCGTGAGTGCTGGCGAGCGACATCCCATATATTATTAGACGGTTTAAAATTTATTCCATTAATCGACAGCACTATGGCTACCGAAGAAGAGCTCACATCCCAGCTTCCCAGCTCTTGGTCTGCTTTCTGTCCAGAGTGCCAGCACAGGTATGGATACTCGAGTATAGCACAGGCAGACTACCGGTAAATTTAATCAGATTGCAACGCCTTTTAGCTTGGGCCGTTAAACTTGCCACCAAAAGCGCCCATATACTCAAGTAATAATATATAAACCATTCCACAATATATCACTCGGTTTCAAACTTCTAAGCACCAAGTCCATTCCCCTTGAGAAGGCCTTTCTCTCCGACACCGTGAGTTATGATACCAATTTTCAAGCCATTCGCTGGGATGGTCGAACAAAGCTCTTCCAACTTGGCCCCAGCGCCAAAGCACAGGCAACATAGAGGAGCCAAGACCCATCGGCTCCGCACATGCTCCGTGCATAATAACCATAGCATTTTCCAGACGACGTCATACGATGGGGGGGGCAAGGCAGGAATCCCCTCCGATCACCGCAGGCCCGCCCACGACAGTTAGTCCAGAACCAGATGATGGTGTACCGGTACTCGATCTTGGCTTCGCCATGTTAAAATGGCCTTCCCTCTTATCCACGCCCCTTTCGCCTTATCTCCTTGGATCCTCCAGCCACCTTCTTCCGTTCTCCCAATTTTTACCTTTCCAGTAGATAGCACTGATAAGAAACGAGCGCAACTGTTTCCAGCTAAAGTCAGCGTTAACCAGTCCACGAAGAAAACACTGTTTGCCCTATCATGGTGGATCATTCGAAACTGAACTCTTCTGGGAGAGAGCGTGGGAGGTATGAGCCCTTTCATGGGGTTCGCTCGCCCCCCGTCTTGTCATTCTCTCACGACGCTGACGTCCTTGATATAGACCGCAGTCATATGATTGGGTTCACATCTCGAATAGGGGATTTTTCGCCCGTCTCGTGCTTTCGTTCTTCTCGACAAAATACGAGACAGACATGACGATACGTTGCCTTTTAAACCCGTTTCGAGATTCTCTAGCTTCGGCGGACGAGCTACAAATTCAGGCCGAAGAAACGGATTATCTGCTTGGCCTTCCGCATAATAGCCAATGGGGATCTCCGGAAATGAAATGGCATTTCAATCTTGAGACTTTCTTCTCCTTATGTATTCTCTCCCACCACAGTGGACTAAACTTGACAGGACTGACCAAAGCTGTAGATTATGCCCACTTCCACAGAGCAACACCCCTCCTGTTCCATCATCTCCGCAAAGACGCCTTCAAGCTGGACGAAGAGTATTACCAGAACCAGTTCACAAAGAAACTCCGCCCAGTAGATGGGCTGGGTTTTAGTGGTTCCCTGTTCTTCTATTCGCACGATAAAAGCTTTATCGTGAAGTCTATTGGCCGAAGATTCGAGTACGAATTTTTGTACAGCACCCTCATGCATCCGTTGCATAAGTACTACCGTGAGCACCCGGGCACACTGCTCTCAGAAATCACCGACGTGTTATATACCTTTGACTGCAGGCTTGGTGGGTGCTTGGGTGTTTCGCCATCACATTATATTGTCATGACAAACGTGCTCGAGGGATTGGACAAGGAGAGGGGGTGCAGGAAGTGGGATTTGAAGCCTCAGGGATTCTTTGAACCTACAAGGGACTTGGTGCCAGATGATATAAAGCCCGGGGCGGTGAAGAGTGGTTTGGCAGATGGGTTGGATGAAGAAATTGTTCTGACCAGGAAGCAGAAAGCACATTTTATGTATGCCATCCCACTATTCTCCTGTTCATGTCCCTGCTGTGTCGGGGCTGATGGTTTGGTAGGAGCATTTTAGAAACAGACACCGCCTTCCTAGAAAGAATGGAAACAATAGACTACTCTGTCCTCCTCGGCCGCTACCCAATCTCCATGTTTCATAGGAAGACCTATACCAACGGGGGCCGTGATGCCCTCACTCTGCCGGAACGGGGCAAAATGGACTTTTGTCGTGGCGTTATCAGTGCAGACGGAGAATGGGTTTACAAGTTGTGTGTCTTGGATTTCTTCTGGAACGTCAAACAATTGCGTCCGAGGATTATCAGAGCTGCTGGAGCAGCGCTTCCAGAGCAGACAATAACGGCGGAACCTGGGAGGTATAGGGAGGAATTTTTGAAGTATGCCGCCTTGAGACTCAGCAGAAAATTGGAGTGATCTACTAACGCGAGTGATTTAGGATGATGGATGGGTATATCGTAGTTTTTGATGATGATGATGGTGATGATGAATAGAGGCTTGGGCAGTGGCGTCGTGGCGGCGATGACGCCGTAAGGTGATTAGGGCTCTTGTAAATTGGCCGTCATCAAGAGGGTGTTTGTCGAGTTTATGTATGATAATAATATTATTATGATAATAATTATGATACCGGTGCCATATTTGAAAGCGGGGATGCGCCCCGCCTGTTCCTCTCACAGTCTTCAAACGTCCAATTTATGGATTACATATTATCGCTTTGAAATACCCGAGTAGACATGAACCCGCTTCTCCATAATAATATCCGGCAAAACAATCCCCATGGAGACAAAACCGCGATGTTCATTCAAGTACACAACAGCAGCAAAAACCTTGCAGGACGACCAACCCCGCCAACGATACGTGCAATCCTTAGAGTAGAAGGCTCAGGAACCCTACTGTGCCACAGAAATAACATTACGATACCTGTATCACTGGTACCGGTACTCGAGTACTCGAGTACCGATATGTTATGTGGGTGCGGAGCGTTGACACACAGGGTTAGGGTCACTACCACCTCCATGAAGATTTTTTTTGCTTTTTCCACTTCACTTCAAGCTCCTTGCATGAGGGGTTTTTGTTGGTTGGGTGCGGATGGGGGGGAGGAAAAGAGGTGGGAAAAAGAAAGGGGAGATGGGAAAGATGGCTGCCTGGATGGTCAGAGTAGATGGGGAGTCTAGGTACCGCAGCACACGGTGCGGTACCGTGAGCTGCTAGCTTGCTGGCTGGCTGGGTATTCTAACGACAGACAGGTACGGTGCCGGCACTGAAAACAGGCAGATACTGTGGAACATGGTATGCTGGGCTTGAGCGAACGGAACGCAGAGCAAGCCAGGATTGCAGGGTGCCAAAAGGCTGAATTCATCGGGACGGGTATGGCATTGCGGGCATACCATGGGAATATTATACGTTAAGAAAGAGGGGAAATAAAAGGGCTTTATTTGCAGCGGCGCCTAGGCTCTGGTTGGACCCACACACTCGTACTTGCCCCAGTATTCGGTACGAGTACAATGCAAAATTCAGGAACGATACGGTTAAACCATGTGAGGGCTCAGCGAGGCGGCACCCTCAGCGAGGCGCGGCAAGACTTGGCAGTCAAAGCTTCCTGATTTTAACTAGTTGAGTATGGTTCAGGACAACAGAAACCTGCATTTGTGGCCAACTAAATCCCAAGTTCATAATTGGGAATAGCCTCTTTCTCTTGACAAAACTTATTAATAAAATTTCCTCCTGTAGAATTATTCAAACAATATTACTAGATGTCCAGAGTTTTATATTTTATGTAAGGCCATAACTGAAGCCACTGTTGTGATTATTGTTACTTGTACTTGTAGTATTGAGGATGTTGCTCAACTTTGTCAAACAGCCCTCTGCAACAGGATTCCGATCACTGATTCAAAACCCACCAGCCAATGAGAATAAAATAAAAGCAAGTAGAGGCTTTGACAAAGGATTCTGTTCAAAATTACCAGAGGAATTACTTTTAAAGTTTTTTCCTGACTGCTGATAATTCAGCATGCTTGGATTTTCTGAAAACTTTTGGATAGGGCAGGTTTTGGTTGTCCTACACCATACAGTAGCAAGCCAAGCCATGCCGCGCCTCGCTGAGGGTGTCGCCTCGCTGAGCCCTCACATGGTCTACCGTATCTTGAGGGACGTTGATGGATGGATGGGAAGGAGAGGACTACTCTACCCGAGTACACGAGGTGGGCTTGGCCCTTTTTTTTTTATTGTGGTAGATAGCCCTTTCCTTTTTCTTTCTTTCTTTTTTTAGTTGGGGTGCTCGTGATGGGTTGATTTGATTTGGAGGGAGATTACCAGCAAGATATCGTTAGATTTCGCAAGCAAAAGCAGGGTGGGGGTTCGTTTTCTTTGGATCTGGTCTGGGCTCTGGCGGGCAACTTGCTGTCGAAGAGGCGAGAGATGGATCGGGCCATGGTGGGTTTTGGATTACAGTAGCCTGCTTGGAGATTATTACCATCAAATTTTATGATTGGGAAGGCTTGTGGGGAGGAGGGGAGAGGGGAAGTTGTGCTCGAGCACCGTACCGGTTGCCGGTACCGTATGGTGTATGTTTCCTTTCCTTTTTTTTTTGTTACATAGGTTGAGAAAGGTCTTCAGATGTCACGATGATCTATTGAGAGAAGCTGGAGAAGGGAGGACTGGAAGAGGAGGGGTTTTAGGTTGCGGCTCTGCGCCTTCCTGGTAACAGGCAGTGGCCATGGCGTGGGAGCGCAAATAAGTCGCCATTTTAATATGAATGATAGCCAGTGCTGTGGGGACAAGCTGCAGAAAATTGGTCCCCCCGTTCGTCCATCAACCCATCATCCTTGGACCATCTATCTTGTGGAGATCCCCTTCAGCGGGCATTTTTCTTTTTCTTTTTCCTTTTTCCTTTTTCCTCTTTTTTAATCCTGGGGGGAAAAGAGGAGGGGGATTTGGATCTCGTTAAACTTGCGGCCCGCTTGATTCCTTTTCTTGTTTTCCCTCCATCTTTTTCTTTCCTCTTGGTCTGGGGATACCGGTACGGTAATAAACTTCATTTTCGGCTTTTCATTCTCGAGTTTGTCTGTTTTTTTGTGCTTCTTCAACGACAAATCGGGAGTTCCTATATATTATTCTGCGTCGCTAGAAGAAATAATTGGCACAATTAATCTGACCCCCATCCCCGTTAAACATCAGCGTCACTTCATCGTCGTCGCCGTCGTCACGCTTTATTCCGCATCCAGTATCAGGTCTGCTGCCACTTGTGCAGTCTTCGGATAGAGGGGGGAGGGAGAAAAAAAAAGAAAAAAGAGAGAGAGAGAGAGAGAGAGAGAGAGAGAGAGAGAGATAGAGAGAAAGGTTCTTCTCGTCGTCCATCTGCTCGCACTCACTCACGCATTCCCACCCCCTTCTGCAACTTCGAGGTATCCTACCGGTATACACATATATTTTATATATACAATACCTGGAAACCTCTAAGTAGCTCCACCTCCGAATTCTGACTACTGCTACTTCTACCACTACTGTTAATCCTGGTACACTGGTGCTATTATCGCTACCGCGGGAGTGCTATCTACTGCTGCTCGTCGCCGTCGCAGCATCAATCACTCACTCAATCAATCGCTCCCCTTCCCATCACTTCCCCCCGCCGGCTCCCCGCGTGTTCCCCTCCAACTCTCCCAATCCACTGATCCGCTTTCAGTGGTTTCGTCGTTCTTCTACTACCTGTACCGTACTCCATCGGCTGCTTCGTTTGCTACTGCTACTATTACTACCATTTTTATTACTTTTTTTCACCTTTCTATAATCTGACTATTTTTTTTTTTTTTTTTTTTTTTAAAAAAAAAAAAAAACTCTAACTGTGGGCTCGCGGCTTTGCTTTGACCTGTGAAACAGGGCCTGTCCCTTCCGCCACGATCAACAAGTCCTCCTCCGGTGTGGTTTGGTTGTTGGCGGGTTGCTGTGGTTCGGTTCCTGGTAACTTTGTTGCCGTTTTTGTGTTGGATTCGTTCCATGGGGGGAAGGGTATCTTCGCATTCTGAAAATCCCATAATCAGTCATGTCGGGCAGCCAGCAACATTCCCCTTACAACCCCAATCCCTCTCCCAGCTTGCCCTACCGAGCCTCCTTTTCCCCAACTGAACAGCATCGTCCTCCGCTCCCGAATTCTGCTACTCACTACCCGAACCCGCCCATTCTACCTCAGCAGACCCATCAACAGTTCGCGCCTAACGGTCGTTCTGGGCCTGCTGTTTCATTACCTCCTCTGGCGACAAGTGCTCCATACGTTACTCGCTCTGGCTACTATGATCCTGTAGAATCCCGTCCCTCTGATATGAGTTCTGGTTGGAGCCAGTCTACTACAAGTACAACTAATATTGCTGCTACTACATACGAAAGGAGGCCCTCAACACAATCTCAAACGGTATGTAGCCCTTTTATTTATTTTTATATTTTGATAGGATTTTCCTTTCCCATGCTCCGAAAATGTATGGGGTCGTTGTAGCTTTTTTACCTTTTTTACATTTTTTTCTCCATTTGAATCGACACCCAACCCCAGCGGATTGGGGGTTGGGGGTTTTTTTTTGAGTATCCCTTTCCTTTATCTCTCATTGGGGGTTGGGGTTTCCCCCCTTTCCTCGCTGTTTTGTGTGTGAGAAACTTGTCTTGTTTTCCGTTTCTTTCTTTTCGGCTCTTGCCCTAGTTTGTTTGTGGAAGTTAGGACCAGCAGTGCTAGGACTGCGACTATCTATCTATGTGTGTGCTGACCGCACATAATATTTACAGAGTCGTGATCAGCGCTACAGTTACGGCGGCGAATCCATCGTTAGAGGAGCCACACAATCCCCCATTCATCCTATCGATCCAAATTCAAGACGAAGTTATCCTCTTCCTTCACCCACCTCAGCATCAAGTATTCACCATACAACTACGGAGTTGAGGTCATCGATGGGTCCTGGCGCGCTACATACAGATTACGCGGCCGGACCCAGTTCACCGACAGCAACGGTAAGCTTCGCGTCCAAACACACGTCGGTTCTGCGTTCTTTGATCTTGACAGCTCATGAATTACACTTAGAAAGCCACCCCTGCGCACCGTGGCGCAATGTCTATATCTGCCCTTCTCAGCAACACCGACGAGCCTTCCGCTGACACAGCCACTCCGAAAAACATCCCTCGCCTTACACAAACAACCAAACGCCGTTCACCAGATCGAGACTCAAACAACACCAGTCTTGTCATGTCGAGAGCAGGCTTACGGCAAGCTCACCCTGCCAAACCGGCCACTACTTCGGCAAGCTCTTTTCGCTCAGGGGATGCGGATGCCACGGATACAGAGTTGAGCTTTAGCAATCACGGTGGTGGGGGGAAGAACGGTTCCTTTCGTGGATTTAGGTATCACGATTCTGTCAACCTCACTGATGATCCGGATAAAACAGATAGCGAACTGGATGATGGTGGATTTGCGCAGGAGAGGGCTGAGTATTTGAAGAAAATCCGGAAGCGTCGTTTGGAAGTGGAGGGACGGGAGAATGAGAACCGGAAGGTAGGGGTTTCGCTTTGTGGCTTTCTAAGTGGCAGATACTGATCGTGAATAGCGTCGGCGTGTCGTTTTTCAGAATCATCTTCATAACCAATTTCGCGCTCATGCCAACTCTTCCCGTGAACGCGCCCGCATTCAGTTCTACGATGATGCTATGGAACAGGTCATGAAGCGGGAGGAGGAGGACGAGAAGGAGCGCAAGAAGGAGCAGCAACGTAGACGCCGACGGGAGAAGGCTGAGTTTGAGAAGAGGTCCAGGGCGGAAATCGCTGCTAAGGCTGCCGTTGAAGCTGCCGAACGAGAAGCTGCTGAGAAGCATGTGAGGGATGAGATTGCTAGGCAGCGTTCGGCGGAGAGAGCTGCTAGGGATGGACTTGACGGGGCGCTTGGCTTAGGTCCCGATATGCACGACTCAGATGCCAGTGGACCCCCTATGGTGGTTGTCGATGAGGGTGGAAAGAAGCGGAAACCTGGTAGGAAGAGGCAACCTAAAGAAATCAAGGAGGCGCCCGAGGTTAAGGAGGTGAAGGAGTTAAAACCGATCGTCAAGGAGCCACCAGTACAGGAGGTTTATGTGCCACACGTTTCAAAGAGCTATAACCAAATCTTCGACCAAATCTGGAAAGATATCGCTAGGCGAGATATTCCGAAGGTTTACAGAGTTCAACAGACTTCTTTGGCTACAAAACAGTCGAATCTCAAAAAGACTGCCCAGCTAGCGGCCAAAGAGGCTCAACGTTGGAAGCTTCGCACCAACAAGAATGTCAAGGACACGCAAGCTCGAGCTAAGAGATGTATGCGTGAGATGATGACGTTCTGGAAGCGTAATGAACGCGAAGAGCGAGACTCACGGCGCCGCGCGGAGAAGGAGGCTCTGGAACACGCAAAGCGGGAAGAGGAGAATAGGGAAGCCAAACGACAGGCGAGAAAGCTGAACTTCTTAATCTCGCAAACCGAACTCTACTCCCATTTCATTGGAAGGAAGATTAAAACGGATGAGGTTGAGCGATCGACAGATTCTGCAGGAGTAGACGTTGCTGTAGAGATTCCGACTAATCCCAATGTGCCTGCCATACTTCCTGGACAGGAGAATGGTAAGCCTGGGAAGCCTGTCAGGAGTTTTGACGATCTCGATTTTGACGCCGAGGATGATGATACTCTACGTCGGGTTGCAATTAACAATGCTCAGCATGCTATTCAAGCGGCACAGGATACCGCTCGTGCGTTCAATGCTCCAGAGCCCGGGGAAGGCAAGACCGATCTCGGAAATGTCAACCTTGATGAAGGCGAAATGAATTTCCAGAATCCCTCCAGTTTGGGAGATATTGATATCGAACAACCGAAACTGCTTTCTTGTCAGTTGAAAGAGTATCAATTGAAGGGATTGAACTGGCTTTGCAATCTCTATGAACAGGGGATCAATGGGATTCTTGCGGACGAAATGGGCCTTGGAAAGACTGTGCAGTCGATCTCGGTCATGGCGTACCTTGCGGAAACTCATAACATCTGGGGTCCCTTCTTGGTCATCGCTCCTGCTTCTACCTTGCACAATTGGCAGCAGGAGATTGCACGCTTCGTCCCCCAATTCAAGATTCTTCCATACTGGGGCAGTGGAAAGGACAGGAAGGTTCTTAGAAAATTTTGGGATCGCAAACAACTCACATATACCAAGGATTCTCCATTCCATGTTCTCATCACTTCTTACCAGCTAGTTGTCCAGGATACACAGTACTTCCAGAGGATGAGGTGGCAGTACATGATTTTGGATGAAGCGCAGGCAATCAAGAGCTCTACAAGTTCTCGATGGAAAGCACTTCTTGGGTTTCACTGTAGGAATAGGTTACTATTGACGGGTACCCCGATTCAGAACTCTATGCAAGGTTTGTTTTTTCTGTTCCACTATATACTTGAATCATTGTCTGACACCCCCAGAACTATGGGCCCTTCTTCATTTCATTATGCCTAGTCTTTTCGACTCCCATGACGAGTTCAGCGAATGGTTCTCTAAGGATATCGAGAGCCATGCGCAGAGCAACACCCAACTCAATGAGGCGCAACTTCGCCGCCTACATATGATTCTCAAGCCTTTTATGTTACGACGTATCAAGAAGCATGTCCAGAAGGAGCTTGGCGACAAAATTGAGCTTGACGTTCAATGCGAGTTGACCTATCGCCAGAGAGCGCTGTACAAAGGTCTGCGCGACAAGATTAGCATTATGGATATTATTGAGAAGGCTGCCTCCGGAGCGGACGAAAATAACGCAACATTGATGAACCTTGTGATGCAGTTCAGAAAAGTATGCAATCACCCGGATCTGTTTGAGAGGGCCGAAACAAGCTCGCCATTTGCATTTTCTAGATGGGCAGAGACCGCCTCGTTTTTGCGAGAAGGCTCGAAGATCGATGTTTCTTACACGGCTAGAAATGTGATAGACTATGAGGTTCCAGCCCTGGTTTGTAGAGAGGGAGGTAGACTGGAAATGCCGGGACCCGACTCGGAAGCTGGGATCAGGCGTTTCATACTCAGCAATCGCTGGAACATCTGGAAGCCAGACCAAATCAGGGAGTCAACAAGAAAGCCGAACGGTGTGTTCTCTTGGCTTCGTTTTGCTGATACATCGCCCGGCGAGGCGTGGAAAGCCTTTCATCGAGGCGAGTTTGATAGAGCCTTGGCGTTGCAAACACGAAGAAAGCTTTCACGGTTTGCTGTGCCATACGATAATGACGATCCCTATGTTCCTTCTCACGTGATGTTCTTGATCTCGGAGCTTGCGGATAAGAAGGAGGTTGCAGAAGTGGCCACCGAAGGTTATCTCGCGGACTTGATGAATGTGTCGCGAACCTGCTTTCGCGACAAGATGATGCACCGTCTAGAGCCTCTTGCGAGCCCTTCGGCGTCAGCACCTCCAATCAATCTGGTCTGTATAAGTCAGGGAGTGATCTTTGAGCAACAGTCTCTTCTTTGGAATGAGCGGGTTAGGAAGGTGTTTTATGGATCTTCAGCACTCGAGGAGCAGCGTTATATGGAGAATAGGATTGATCTCGGATTGTACCCTATTCCTAAGATTCTTCCTGAGCCTTCATCGGAGAAGATGGGATATGCACATATCAAAGTTCCTTCCATGAGGCGGTTTGTCAGTGATTCGGGCAAACTTGCTAAATTGGATGCTCTTCTTACTGAGCTTAAAGCCGGTGGTCACCGTGTCCTGCTGTATTTCCAGATGACAAAGATGATGGATCTCTGCGAGGAATACTTGACGTACCGTCATCACCGCTACCTCAGATTGGATGGTTCTTCGAAGCTTGAGGATCGTCGTGACATGGTTTCCGCATGGCAGACAACACCTGAGATCTTTGTCTTCATTCTCAGTACACGTGCTGGCGGGTTGGGTATTAACCTTACGGCTGCAGACACTGTCATCTTCTACGATAGTGATTGGAATCCAACAATTGACAGTCAAGCTATGGATCGTGCTCACAGATTGGGCCAGACCAGGCAGGTGACGGTTTACAGACTGATTACTCGTGGCACCATTGAGGAGCGTATTCGTACGAGAGCCAAGCAGAAGGAAGAGGTGAGGATGCTGTATTTCTACATTTGCTATCGATAGTGCTAACATTCAGTGTTTATAGGTTCAACGAGTCGTCATCCAGGGTGGTGATCCGGGAGCCAAAAAGAATACTGTGGATTTCAAGGGCACACGTGAAGTCGCAACCTGGCTCTTTGATGATGAGGAAGCTGAGCAGCTGGAGAAGACGCTTGAAGCTAAAGAAAAGGAGGCTGAAGAAGCTAAGGCTAAAGGCGGTGCTAAGAGAGGAAAGAAGAAGGCTAAGACCGGCACAACTGGTGAAGAACCTAAAACAATAAACTTGGAGGATTTGTATGAGCACGAAGATTAATTAACGTGTTTCTCTTTCGCTGACTGGATGAGCAGGTATCACGAGGGTGAAGGCCGCTTTGACGACAGCGGTAAACCTAGCGAAGCTGGAACTCCCGCTGCGAGTGCCGCACCGGTGCCATCGATCCGAAAGCGCGGTCCAAAGGGCGGGAACAAAAAGAAGACTACTCAGGAACGACTCGCTATGATTGACGGTGTGACGAAATGAGCCCTGGCCTATCCACTTGCAGTTGCTTTTTGAATAGCTTTCTCTCACTCGTTCGCACAGAGAATACGCGCAATTGAACCATTCTTCTTTATTATGCCTCTTTTTGCTTTGTCTTTTCATCACCTTAGGCGGAGTATCAATCAATTCACAAGTGTACTATTACTACTACCTTTCTTCTTTTCTTCCCGTGTCGTTTTTAGCTCTTGATGGACTCCGAAAAGGTATTTGGGTAGATTCCTGCTATTCTTTTATTTCCTTCTTCGCTTTTTTTTTTGAATTGTCTAGTTCGTTAGATGTTCTCGGGTTGCATTTTTCTTGAATTGTAGGGTTTGCAAGGGTTTTAGGGATGGTGGGTGGGTGGCTTGAAGGGGATTGTATGCTTTGCGAATGTACAAGATGGCTAGGGATGTAATTAGTGGGAATAATTGACTGAGGGGCTGTTATCCAGCATGCTGCGTGATGTCGGGTGAGACGTTAGACTTTATCTTGCATGATAGGTTGTCGACTTAGATTGAATCATGTGAAATCACTCATGTCTTGACTCTTGAGGTATGTGGTGGGGGAAAAGTTTGCAAAATCTGATTGCCAGTGATTGCAATTGCGCACGTAGGCGTGAAAACACCTAGTAAAGCCCCTCTATAGGTAATAAATACTATGAATTCATCTATAACTCTAGTATAGCCCGGCCGCGTCATCCTGTCACTCCTCTTGTAAGTTCTGTTCCAAAGCCTTTTGATAGGGCCGTCCATCTTCCCCTACAAAGAAAGATGTCACAGACGTCGGACACTATTATCCAATGCACTCTGCACACACAAATGCTGAACGAACACGAGACGACTGATCAAAATTTTGCTGGTATAAGTCTTCGCCCCTGCTATACTTTTTTCATAACCCTATGCAAGGTAGGACTAACGGACACAGTCGCTGAGGGGAGGAGGTACTCTGTCTCTTCTACGGTCTTTGGGTCTTGGGAAAGGTTTAGGGGCGGGCTGAGGAGAAGCTTGCCGGAGTGGTCTGCTGAGGTTGCTTTGGGCGAGAGGCCACAGAGGAATATTTTGGAGGAGGTTGGGCACGAGGGCTCGTTGGTGAATGCGTCTCGGGGTGGGGATAGAACGAAGTACCTTGGCTGTGGGGTGGCTACCAGAGTGGGCAGGGAGCAGGGGGATACCACTTTGGTCAGGAATAGAGACTTAGTCGCCCCAAAGCCTAGGTATCCGCTACTGCGACACACCTCTGCTCCGAGCATCTTTGGGGTGAACCGGTTGGGCGGGTATCTAGGGTCGCTCCGGAAGGGGGATCGGAGGGCGTATAGTCTTAGTATCTATAGCAGCAATAGCATTTTCCCGTTTCCTTCGGATGCGGGGCGTGCGACATCCCCTCCTGCGAGTATGTACGAGTTGGCAGAGTTTCTCCAACAGGATTCTCCGCGCGCGGGGAACTCGCCCGAGACTTGGCTTCCGTGTCCCCAGATTCCGAGGAATAATCCCATCATCTCATACTTTGAGGAGACCGCCCCTCGCCCGAAGATACCTCATCTCGTGGATGTTACTGAACAACCGCGGGATTTCGCAAGCAGTGTTCCGCATGAACGGGTATGGTGGAATTGCTTCCACCGCAGCGGGGGTGCATCGTCCCGCGCCGTAGCGCATAGCCGGGAGGAAACGACTATAAGGGCTCTGGAGTTTGAATTGCCTCTAATGGAACATGACCTGTGGTCTATAGATGTGGAGGCCGCAAATACTCCGCGTACCCCGTTGACCGAGGAGGTGCTCCTGAGGCACCAGAAAAGCTTGAGGTATAAAGCGAGAATGTTCAAGCTTCGGGCGACACTCCAGAGAGCATGGGGTAAATTTGTTGACTGTTTTCTCCTGGTGGCTTGCGCGATTTGGTGGTTTATTAGTGGATGCGGGCGAGGGTTGTTTGGCCGATGAACGAAGAATATCGACTTCTGATCTGGGAACTTGGGAGGGTTCTTGTTTTCACTGATATGATAGTTTCTTTCTCTCCCCTCTCGTGCTGAATTGGATTGTACTAGTACAAGATTGGGGCATAGGCTGCGGGGGAATATTGCGACTAGGGTGTTTCTTGCTTAATTATGAACTAGAATCTGGTAATTGAGGATTGGCATCTGTTCAAGAACCTCGAGGCGAGTGATTTGTAGTGGCCCTTCCCACTCTTCAATACATGCTTACCCTGTCAAGTTACAGGTGTAATAATAGAAGTGCGGGGATACATTAAAACACTGGCACACAAGGGAAAACACACAGCTGATCGCAACACCGGCATAAAATAAAGTGATTCGTGTACGAGACTGAAAGCCATGCTGAGGATAACATGAGCACACTCCTTTTTCCTTCAGATGAGATGGAGCAATGATGTCCGGATTACCTACATTGCAGGGCTGCATGTGGTCTGGGCACTGCTGGTATGATACTACCGGTACCACAACTATGTATCATATTGTGGAGGTAGTAAGTGGGGATATGACGGGCACCCGTGCTTGTACCGTACGGTATTCGCTGATGTTGGGCTGGAGCTGTATTGTTTAACTTGTACTATGCTGAACAGTACGATGCAATATTTCCTACATGACGAGCACCGTCTTACAAAATGCCTCGAACAACGGTTTTAAAAACACACAACTTACCAAAGGCACCAATAAACGGTATGATACTTGGAGAGCTCGCTATGCTACGGCAGTAGGGGTTGATTACGTTTGGGGGGGTTTGTTAAATACAATCCCGCATAAAAATTTTCTTTCCAAGATTTTGTCCGAAGTACATATAAATATCATACACCTCGCGATCCTGGAATTTTTTTTAATTTTTTTTGGACTGAATGGATGGATAGAGGTTTATCTTTTTTTTTATCACTTGCTACATGTAGTGGTTTGCGTTGAGGGGAAGCGATTGATATTGCGGGATGCCAGCAGGGAGGCAGGAGAGGAAAATCTTATAATGAGTGGACTATTACACGAGGGGGGGGAAGAATATGGATGGATGAATGAAGGCACAAAGGAATTGTTAGGAGGCAGCCTACAGGTACACCTGCATGGGAGGTGTAGAGGGGAGGAGGGGGGGGGAAGTGGTGATGTTTTTGGAATGCTAATTAAGCTCATTCTCACATAGGTCCGGTAGTAAATTTTAGTCACTAGAGGTGTTGAGGAGATGGAGGATGGCTGGCTATGTTGGGAAATATTATATATATAATATTATGTATATATATGTTTGCGGCTGGGTCTAGGTATTGGTGCTTCACTTATTAATTGTTTGTGTGGTTTGGATTAGACGATTCAATTTACTCCCTTTGTAAATGCTTGAGTGGGAGGTACGGTGCAGTACTTGAGTAGAGTGCTTGTACGTGGGAAATGGTGGTTGTAACTTGATATTCATTAATTCCTATTCGTATTCATAAGATTAATTATTACTCGGAGTATATTACTTGGTAACCTAACCCCTCCCCTCTAATACCCCCCCTCTACGGGCGGTGGTGGCGGTGGCGGCGGAAAATATGCGCAACACACACACTCCTTCCAAATTAGCCAAACACCCACGAACCACGCCAACAGCGCTAGGAGGAATATCACGACGACTTTAACCCACTGGTCGCTGTACACGATGATCTGGTCGCCGTCGTCGACCACCGTTTCTCGCGATCCTCGTGTGACGGTTTGCGTTGCTCTCTCCGTGCGCGTGATTGTAGCTGTGCCCGTGGGTGCCCCTGGTGGGGGAGTTATGGTTTTTGTTGTTGTTTCCGGGGAGGTATAGGTTCTTGTTATCGTTACTGGGATTGTGGAGGTGATGGTTGAAATGGAGGAGGTTGTCCGGGTCAGCGTGCTGGTTATCGTTTCCGGAGGGAGGAGTGGGCGGGTGGTTGTTATTACTGTTGTTAAAGTCGTGGTTATTGGCGGGAGGGTGGTGGGGGAGAGGGAGGTGCTCGTGGTTGTGAAGGTGGTTGTGAGCGTTCTGGTAGTTGTGGTGGTGGTTTGGGAGTGGAAGGTGTTGAGTGGGAGGGAGGTGGTGGTGGTGGTTCTGTAAATTGTCGAGGTTGATATTGCGGAGGTGATTGTCCTGATGGTGTTCGTGAACACCGTCGCCGTCGAGACTATCGACGTTCTCACCGTCGTAGTCTTCGTGCCCACGAAAACGGTATTTGAAACTATGACGGTATTCGGACATGTTGATCCCGTTGACAGCGTCCTCGTCTCCGTGACGGTTGCCGTCGCAGTGGGCAGATACACCGTCCTCGCCGAAGTCACCGTTACAAACCCGGCATATATCGTCCGTTCATTAACCCTCGTTACCGTAGCGGTACATACCGGCAAGGGCGGAGGTGTGGGGGTTATGTTCTTGCATAGGTTTATGCACCTATCGTATTCTCAATTAGCCTTCGCATCCCATGGCGAAAGATGGAGAGTGAGAAAGTATGATACATACCAATTATTTACTGCTTTTCTGCCCACCGGAAATCGCATTAGCCGGTGTTTAGTTTGGGGGATATATGGTGAAGAGAAACTCACTTATCCTCGTCCGAGCAGCAGTCTAGGCAAGTCTTATCAAAGACGAGTTCGTATGGTATCGATATTGCGCAGTCCACCTTTGGGGCAGAGGCTAGGCATTTCGCTGGGCAGTCTGGGAGACCCCCGAAATCCCAGGTTCTGGGGTAGATGGTGAAGGCTGTTGTTGCTTGAGCGCTCAGTAGTAGTACCAGGGCTGCTGAAGATATCCGGAACTTCATGGTGGTTTGGAAGTATTGTGCTGGTACTGATGAATCAGGGCCGGTACCTGATAATGGGGACGCTGGAAGAGTGGAGTGGGAGGGAGGGACGCTTGCGGGCTTGGTGTTTTGTTGTTCGGGTCATAGATCGAATTGAGTGACTATTACGGGGGTGGTGGCTGGGTGGGCAGGTAGGTGAGATGGGTAGTAAATTGATTGGGAAATCGCAGTTTGGTTGTGATCTATGATATCTGTAGGCCTGCAACTTATTTGATATGGTACGGCGACTGTATTCAGATGAATGGGGCAATGAGATACAGCACGTCGTGTCATGCTTTCTCACTCTCGCTAGGTGGATTTGCCTACCGGTTTGTACCGGTACTGCACCGTATGATCGATTGAGAGCTACTGCTCGGGCAGCTCTAGAGTGCTCGAGCATCAGTAGCGGACTGCAGGCTGAACCGTACAGTACACCACCACACACTGCATCACACGGTATTCAGTCTCACGCAGTACAGTAACATCACCATGATATCTATCCGTCATCAAGGCAACAGGCCGGTCATCAGCCAGCCAGCAAATGGAAAAATGACGGAGGCGGTGTTCGTACCAGCCCTCCCTCTTCCCACCTTTACGTCCCCCAACCCTCCCTTCCACTCCAACCTCTCTTTATTTCTTCCTCCGCATATCTGCTCGAGCACTCATGGCTGAAGAACTCACCACTCTCACTGGCAAGCCCTCTGAAACAAAGTCCCACCTTATCACCTGAAACCCCCAACACTGGTTCCTGGATACCCACCATTGATCCATTCATCGATGAACTAGTGAGTTGAGTGACCCGATGTGATGTATGATACGAGTATTCGTACCAGTGCTGTACACTGCCAGGGCTTAATTGGCGCCAACGAAGTTACCCTCAACGAAGTGTTACCAGGTTGGTGCTTGAGAGGAAAAAGTAAATATTAGCAGTAGCCTTGTGGTTCGCTTAATCGGTTTTTATTTATTTTTTGCTGTGTTACTTTGACTGGATATGATGTCGGCGCGAAAAGCGGTGTTGAGGAGAGCTGGGGCACCGCAACTTGTGCTTTTTCGTACTCACATTGTAGGAGAGGGAGGCGGGGAATGGGGGGAAGGAAGGAAAGAGCTGAAATAGATGTTGTCATAGGATGAGTTGTGGGGATTGATTGATCGATTGATTAAATTGTGATGTGAGGATTGCCAAAAGAGGAAATGGTCAAGTGGTTGTCGTCGTTGTGGTCTGCTTAGGATTGGACGGTGGCTTGTTAAAAGATCGGTATTTAGTTGTGAATAGGCCAATAAGGGTATACTCCGGCAACGGCGATGGCTGGTGACGGGCGATTCGGGATAACAATTTATTACATCCCTATTGAGGAGAGAGGAAGAAGTGTGATGGCGAGTGCAATGTGGTGACACTGTTGTGCATTCGTTCTTTGCCTTGATTCGCATGTTTATACTATATATTCTGGCTGCATATGATATCTTACTCTACCGCATGGCTCAACTCGTTCTTGATTAACGGAAGGCCGTTCCAAAGTTCAGCGACCCGGCGATACCCTCTCTTTCTTTCCTGTTCATTTACCTGCTTACAGCAATTCGCCCGCTCTCATCTGTGAACATTTTGGTTGTTCACGAACCTCGGGCATTTGCTACCTCGAGCGGGATCAAGTAAGAAAATCCCCTCCCATCTCCTTCCTCCAAAGCACCAGGTACTAACTGAGCACCCGCAGACCAAAATGTGGTACTGCCCGGACTTTTACAAAGGCTTCTGCCCCCCGCTTCAAGACCAATCCCATCTCTATGGTCTCGGCATCCGCATAGGAATATACCTAATCTGGCTATCTTCAATCCTAGCCTACACGCTCCTGCACAACCCCATATCCCGATACGGCTCGCGGGACCTAGGCTACTGCTTCAGCTTCGCCTTCTTCCTTACCCTAACGCTGGACTCGCAAACCAAACCGCAAGACAAACACTACCAAGCCGACGCCCTGGTCGTGATCCTCCTGCTCGCGGCAACGGCGACGCTTCTGACGGCGCTGGAGGTACTGGAGCGCACGCGGCCGAAGGCCAAAAGGAAGGAAGAAGGTCGTAGCCGGTTCGGGGACTTTTTAAGACTGTGTCTACTTGCAGGGTTCATTGTGTATTTGAACTACTGGTGGTTTAGAGGTGTCTATGACATCAAGTCCGCCTGCGCTAGACACACTCACTTCTTTACGAAGCCGGTGAGGATCTTGGGCGGGTTTCGGCTCATCGGGCAGATATGGTCTCCCCTTCTGATAGTGTTGTTCATCCCGGTGTTGATCACCGCTCTGCGCTGGGGGAATAAGAAGCGCAGACACGCCGCTGTGAATCGCCAGCGCGTGCGGGAGTCTGAAGGCGGCTCTCACCCCGGCCCGTGGAAGAAGGGGTATTGGGCTCCCCCACCTCCGACGCCCTCGCCTGTCAGCGCTATGAGCACTGCATCGTCGATCTCCGACCACGAGGGACCGAAGAACAAAAGGGCGCTGTTCGCGGCTTGGATTCTAGGATTTGGAGCACTGTTCATTATCCTATTTGTTGAGCTCATGTTGGCGTATTCAGGGAATCCGGGTCAGATTAATAGGGTTAATGATAACGCGCAGTTAATTCCTCTGTTGATTGGGTGCGGGGCTATGGCTTTGGTGCTTTGGAGGTTGTATGAGCAGAGGGTTAAGGTTTGTTCTTCTCTTTTTGAACTGCTGGGGGATGGGTGAGTGGGTGGAGGGCTGACTGTGGGTAGATTTGTGGGGAGGAGAATTATAGGGAGTATCAGAGGGCTTTCTTGTATGACGCGTGTGCGCCATATCCGTTTAATAGGAGTGAGCCCACCCCCTCCTCCCTTTGTACTCGAGTATAAAGACATATATTTCAAAGCTAATAGTTAGTTAGGTGTAGTGAGGTCTACTGGAGATAAGTTCATGAAGACTAGATCTAGGGGTTCCGGAGAAGCTTGACGGGTTTGCTCATATTGCAGAGTGGATGTCTGGTGGATTTAATGTCCCACAATAGCACAATAATGTAATTGATGATTGTATAATAATGGCGAGTTGTTTAATATGCCACGCCTTCCATATAGAGTTTATGCGCTGAAAGAAGGTGAGAAGGGAACATATTCCCAGAAAATGCCCCCTGAAATTGCCTCGCACGATATTGTCAAAAATGCCGGTGGGGGAGGGAAAGGAAAGCCCAAGCCCCTGGGATGCGCTACCCCTCCTCAATCGTGGCTTTTCAGCCTTACGGATTCCTTGTTTTTTTTTTTTACAATACTGGGGTATGGACGAAAAAATCGGAAAAAACGATCTGCAAGATTATCTGGGGAGTGAGGTAGCGAGGACAGCACATTGGAAAAATATTGGACTTGGCAGACATCAGAAAGTCGGATGACCATAATTCTCGTATTTTCTTGTGTGATCGTCTTAGAATGACACAACAACAACAACATACCCAACTATTCAAGTCCTTGACTGTCGGGTAGAAGAGGTAAAAAAACAAGAGAATCGTAGAAGCAGGGAAACATGTTCATGATGTCAGTACTCGCATACTTGAATGATTGAGTTGAGTAAATAATCACATAAATACTGAGAGACCAGAGACCGATCAAATCTCATACAATAGCAGTGCTATAGTCTCATTACATTCACTAAGCCAAAATGTCCACCTCAGCGGCCTCTCGTACCGCCCATTCTACAATCTCTACTCCTTCCTCCTCTGATACTCTCGCTCCAGAATCTACCATTCCAGATTCCCCAAGCCCTTTTCAAGTCCTAAACACAAACCAAGAATTCGAGAATGATAGCAACTATGGCTCCAGTGATTGTGGTGACCAGCCCAGCCCAGGATCCGAAGATACTGAGTCAGGAATTAGTGGACAAGCAGAAGGTATGACAACTCCAGCTCTTCTAACTTGAATATAGTCTCGGCCCTGGTAGCACAGCCCAATTACAACTGGTGAACTCTGATCGAAGCCAGGCACTTAAGATGGCAATTCCTACATAACGCATAGGTGCCTGACTTTAATTCAGATATGCGAGTATAGAGTGTTAGGAAAAAAAATAACATAAGAGATATAGGTTCCGAGTCCTATCAAATCGCTTCAGCTGAAACCCGTATTGCTGTTCGTACCCTATGCTACTATGCCAACTGGTCATACAGTAAAATACAGGAGGAGTTTAATATCCCGCTCAGTACACTACACCAGATTATTCATGGTACTAGGACTCAGCCAAGCTAAAGCATCTATCATGGCTGTGGCCGTTACTGCAAGATCAACACTAAACTAAAGCAAAAACTCATAGAAACCGCAATAGCGAATGCACACAATTGTTGGCTCTCTTTACCAATGGTAGCCGAGCTTGCAGGAGTGTATGTGAGTGCCTGGGCACTACGCCGAGCTTTTGCAAGTGAAAGGGTATCACTGCCGAGTAGCTCGAGTGAAGCCATACCTATCCCCTACCATGAGAGAGAAAAGGAAGCCCTGGGTGGAGCAGTACTGTGATTGTGTTAGGCAGACGCCAAACCCAAGTATATATCTGAGGGACGTAGGACCGAAATCCTTGATCGGAGAATCTGTCGAGGAAGGCTCATCTCGATAAAGTAGGTAAGGTAAATATTCAAGGTGTAAAACAATATTATATTGATAAGATCTCTTCTCTGTTGCTTGATGATGTCTGTAAAGCTCGGGAGGCACTTCGATATTTATATCCTGCGTCTGAGTGTTCACGGACTACTTCTAACTACTATGCCTCCGAAGTACCACTGTGGTTTTAATACCCAAACGTCCAGAATCTTATAAGTGCGAACACCGTTTGACCCTGAAACTTATCACACCCGTTCGCCGACACGGAATAGTATTCCTCCATTGAGATGACTGTGCTATTTAGTATACCAAACAGCGCCCTCCAACTTAGATGCCCGCATAGACTATTCTATTACTTTAGTCATGTTGACTATCGTTCCAGTAGTCTCTTCGGCCATGAAGTGATCAGATTCATGCCGGGCCACCTAGTGCTAATCGCAAGTCCGAGCCCGATGTGTCAACGTCTTAAGGAACTCCGACTTATCTAGGTCTTGCATTCTGAGCGTGCTTCCCCTTGGTCCGCCGGCCTCCGTAGAGGTGTCTTATTACTAGGACCAACCAACCTACAGCTGATCTCAGAAGGGTATGGGTGGATTCGATATACCCCTCATAGCTTTCACTACGGGGATATCCTCTTAGAATATTTCGCCGAAAACGTCCCATCACCTGCGGCCCGTAGTTTAGGAAGCCTAACTTTGAAGCCTACTATTTCAATGCGCCTTCCATGGATTTCCTCCGTTCCACTTCCTAGATGTCGCCAAAGGTCCCCTCTCATATAACCTGCGGACAGCATGTAGTCAGTCGGATAGCGGCGACTTATATGGTATATGAAGTGGGCTTCATTGATGTGATATTTTAGTTATGGGACGCAACTCTCGAAATCTTGCTAATGACGTGCGGGCCCCATAAGGGGACCGGAGGGCGGTGTTGGCTCCGGTAAATCGAGGGTCTGTGCGCAGTTACCCTACCGTGGGTCTGTGCACATGTCTCAGATTTCCATATGCCTAACATGAGCTCCCTCCTACCAGGCTTCACCTCGAATGCCTTTATAACCTTTTATAATTTTTCATCTAAATACATTTCAAGACTTAATGTGGTCAGGGTAAGAAACCTCCCGCGTTTACTTGGCCATGGTAGGAAAACCTTTTCCCCACTATCTTACTTCTGCCCTTCCTGGCAAGTCCGGATTTTCATTATGAAAGTTTTCCACAACTTCCTCCGCATTTTCCATACCGGTAGCTAGCTCACATATGTTCTCCTCTTCTGAACACCCTTGCCATTTGATAAAGTACCACAGTTTCCGCTTTTCCTGATAGCGGCCGCGTACACGTTTCCTGTAAGAACGAATTTCACTTCTTACTATTTTTTCAACCTCCCATTGTAGATCGCTGTCAATGTCCTCCCGTTCTCTAGGGGGTTGTTGACAATTGTCATGAACTGACTCGCAGTAGGGTTCCAATAGTGCGACGTGGAATACGGGGTGAATGTTCCATCGATCGGATATGTTGAGTTTGAAGGCTCGTGATCCATGTCTCTCCATGATGTGGAAAGGACCCTATAGCTTGAGACTTAGCTTCTTTGATTTCCGTCGGGTACGATAGTTCTTTGCGTTTAATATTACTTTGTCCCCGATCTTGATGTCTGGCTGTTGTCGAGCTTTCCGGTTATAATATTTTGACATTCCTTCCCGTGTTTTTTCTAGTGACCCTCTCGCTTGTTCATGTATTGTCTTGATCCAGTTTGCGTAGAGTGTTGCTCCTGAATTTTGAGCTTCTCGCTCCTTCATCCTCTCTGTTTGTGGATGGAAACCGTAGTTTGCGTAAAACGGTGACATCCTATGCGTGTTGGTTGGGGAATTATTATAAGCATGTTCAGCTAGCGGCAGTAGCTGATACCAGTCATCCTGATCATAGTTGACAAAACTTCGAAGGTAACCTTCCAGCACTTGGTTGGTTCGTTCACTTTGTCCGTCTGTTTGAGGATGGTATGCTGCTGACATTCTTCGCTTAATTTCCAGTACCTTGCATGGTGATTCTCAGAATTCTCCTGCAAACTTTGAGTCCATGTCCATGACGATTTCGCTTGGTAGGCTGTGGAGCCTCCATACTTCTTTTAGGAATGCGTTGGCTATATCTTTGGCTGTAGCTGAGGTCTGAAGTCCGATGAAATGTGCCATCTTTGTAAATCGATCAACTACTACCATTATCTGAGTGCATCCTTGTAACTCTGGTAGTTGAGTGATGAAGTCTACCGGGATAGATGCCCATGCTGCATAGGGTATTTGCAATGGTTGTAGCAATCCGTACTTGGCGTGTCTAGGTGACTTATTATGTTGGCATTCATCGCAGGATCATACGTAATCGTTGACCCATTCCACAAGTGCCTTCCAGTAGAAGTCCCTCATGATTATCTCTAAAGTCTTTTCTTGTCCGAAATGTCCTGCAACCTTTGCATCGTGACATCCTTCTGCGATCTTGGTGTATAGCACTGGACTGTTTGGTATAACTAGTCTCTGCTTATAGTATAGTATATCGTCTGTCAAGGTCTTGTCCTTGCGGAAATCTCTTCCTTCGTCACGTAACCTAACGAATTCTTCCCTTCGTTGTCTCCAAACTGCATCTGTCCCGATAGCTGCCTGTATCTCGCTTAACAATTCAGGGTTGAACTGCTTCATACCTTTTTGCAGGATTATCGCATTCGACACTAGAACTTTCTCTGGTACTTCTGAAATGTCATACCAGTATTCATTGTCTTTGGCTGATGCCTGCAGGTAGCTGATGCTTGGTTCCTGTTCTTTTATGATCAAGGATCTTGTCGCTATATTGGTGCTTCCGAATCCTGCGGTGGCTCGTTCTGTGTCTTCCAAGTCGTCTACTTCCATCATATCTGAGGTGTCGACTTTTTCCACCACCAGCTGGGCTATGCGATCACCCATTCTTATCTGGTAGTCCACATCCTTATGGTTGAATAGTACGACTTTGAGTTCCCCGGTGTAATCAGCATCGATTACTCCTGCGCCGGTGGAGATTCCGCTTCGGACCGCTAATCCACTTCTTGGGGCAACTCTTTCGTAAGTTCCTTTGGGTAGCCCTACAGCTATACCCATCCTTATTAATGCTTGTCCATATTTCAGGATAATGTCAACCTCAATGGCATACAGGTCATGTCCTGCTGCCATTCTTGAGCCCTTTGTTGGCAAGTATACCTTTTTACTCAATCTTTTGACCCTAATGACGGGTCCCGTTCCACCTCTTCGAGGTTCCATATCCAAATCCTTATCTCTATCCTAGTCTTCTCTTTCATCGCCTACCCTCGCTACTAGTGATACCAAGACATTTTCTTCTTTCAAAATTTTCTGTTCGTGATGCGTAGCTCCCTCCTCAAGACGGTACTCAGGGCGTCTGCTTAATGCATCAGGCTTTTCTCCTTTGATGCCTGGTCGGTATACAATACGAAAATTATATTCCACTAGCTTCTGAGCCCATCGAATTTGACAGCCGCTCCAGACTTTCGAGGTGAGAAAGTATTGAAGGTTTTGATGATCGGTAAAGACTGTAAACGGTTTTTCCGTTCCGATCAAGTAGTGTCTCCATTCTTTAAATGCTACGAGGATTGTGAGGAGTTCTTTATCGTGAATCTCATAATTGCGCTGCACCGAATTTAATTTTCTAGAATGGAAAGCTACTGGATGTAACCTTTTCTCAAAGTATTGAGAAAGGACGCAACTGTAACCGGTACTGGTTACTGGTTTAGGATTTTCATATATCAGTTGATATTGTTTGAGTTTTGAATTTGTTACAGGAAACGAGGTGTGCCTCTAGCCTGATAGTATAGGGTTTGATACTCTATATGTTTTATGTTTGGTTTTGAGTATCGGTTTGATACTTTATATGTTTTATGTTTGGTTTCGAGTATCGGTTTGATACTCTATATGTTTTATGTTTGGTTTCAAGGCTACCGTTTTGGAGTCTTATATGTTATGGGAATAAGGCTCCTGGTAGCCTATGAAGTGTATTTAAGAACTGGTATTCTTCTCGTTAGAAGGAGCAGGCTTCGACAGACAGAGCTTTTAATATACTTGGTTGAACAGTTACTCTCTTCAGTTCGCTTCAAGAATCTTTAGTTTTGAGAACTACCAAACATCTCGGAGACTTCAGTAGTTGTGATATAGTAAGAAGTCTATTCAACAACTTCCATTAAAAGCCTCTGGACTTTGCTTGGCTAGTTACCATCTTCGGTAAAGAACAAAGCCCATTAACCCTATATTTACCGCATCTCCCGAGAGTCGGTTACAACAACCAAGGACGAAATCACTAGCATCGGTTTCCATCACTGTTTCCCTTTCTGGGAAGAAGTGATGTAGTATGGGGGCTGTTGTAAACCGGGGTTTTAGCTCCTCAAATGCCGTGTCCTGCTCAACTCCCCATTTGAAATTCTTCGGATTTCCTTGTAATGTTACGGTTATGGGTTTGCAAATAGCCGAGAAATTTTTGATAAATCGTCAGTAGAAGTTAGCGAATCCTATCAAGACTTGTACTTCTGTAGCCAACTTAGGTGCTTTCCGAACCATTATGGATTCCACCTTGCCGGTGCTCATAGACACCCCATCTACTGCTACCATATAGCCGAGGAATTCTACCTCCGTGGCATGGAAAGTCGATTTCTTTAGTGCTACCGCTAATTGAAAGTCCGTCAGAATTTGTAAAACCCTTTTAACGGCTTCGGTGTTTTCTTTTTCATCCTTTGAATAGATGTGGATATCGTCAAGATAACACACGACTCCCACATCCAGGTATTCTTTTAGTACCTGGTTCATCATATCTTGGAAAGTTGCCGGAGCGTTGACCAATCCAAATGGTATAACCGTATATTCGTAATGTCCATATCTTGTACGGAATGCCGCTTTCCATTCATCTCCTTCTTTTATCCTAATCAAGTGGTAACCGTCCTTAAGGTCTAGCTTGGTAAAGATCTTTGCGCCGGCTACTCTATCTCTGAGTTTGGACATAAGAGGAAGGGGATGTTTGTTGAGGATAGTAAGCTTGTTTAGATTTCGGTAATCCACAACTAGGCATAGTCTGCCATCTCGCTTCGGTACGAATAATATGGGTGCTACTGCAGGAGATTGACTCCGCGTGATCTTTCCTTGTTTGATCATTGTCTCCAAGTATTCTCGTAAAGTCTTAAGCTGCTTCTCGGATAGTGGATATATCGGCCCCCATGGCGGAGTTGATCCTGGAATCAACTTGATCTCATGATTGAATGTTCGTCTCGGGGCTAATATTTCTGCCGTCTGGGCTTCAAACAGGTGTTTGTAATACCAGTATTCTTTCGGTAATGACTCGAGTTCCACTGTATTTTCAATGGCTCCGATCCTTCCGATGCGACATGCATTAGGGTCCCAAGCAATGGATTCGTCATATTCGTACATATCCGCTATTCCTTGATCTTCTTCCACACCGTTTTCACAACCTTTTTGCGGAGAAAGTCCAATTTTCTGCCTCTTCTATATGAGATACTGGGTGTTCACGATGCCACCAACCAAACAGAATTATCATTCCACAGTGACCTGCTTTAGCCACTTCACGAGATATTACAGAGATGTGCCGGTTTTTTCCTATCCCTAATTTAATAGGGAGAGTGTAACACTTTCCTCCTGAGGCGGCTGATGATCCGTCAAAGCCTAAGATGTCAACTGCATTATTACGTTCTACTGTAGGAACGCGAAGGTCTTCAACTAGGTCCTTATTGATAAGGAACATGTCGGATCCTGAGTCTAACAAGACTTAAGCTTTGTATCGCTTATCGTGTATGTAGAGGTAAGCGATCCCCTCTGGACCATTGTATTGCTTTGGTTTTGGAGCTTCTAACTCCAGGCGCTTAGCGCGGATAAGATTTCCTGAGTTCTTCCGTTTAGGCATCGTTGGTATTGGGTGTATGTAACAAGATGTTTGTTACTACGCCCGCGTAGTTTTGACCATTGAGGTCTCCTCAGATAAACTAGTAACTCTTTAGATCTAACAATCTGGGTCTACATACTAAGTGGCGTTTCACCGATACGCAATTGCGCACGATCAGTTTTCAGGCTGGATGCCTTTACGCGACACGCCAGACCTAGGGTCATAGCAGATTTTCGGGCGGTTTCTAGCCATTTTACTCCCCTGGTGTGGGGTTCCCGTCTTCACTGTTCCTTTTCCTTAGGGTTTCAGCTATTCGTCTAGCTCCCTCAGAGGGGCCTTGCGCACCAAAGTGGTAGATCCCTATCCCACACTCTGGCCAGAAGGCAAGATAGTACATACGTATAATACGACTCAGACTCGTGTGGTAGGTGGAACGGCACGCGTTGGTTGTCCTGCTGTCGTGTATTGTTATCAGGTAGATCTTGCATTGCTATATCCTAACTTCTTCGGTATAGTAACTTGCTTGCACACGGGTAGCTGGCAACTACCAGGTGACTCGAGGAACTTCGTACTGTTGGCTCCTGGGCTATGTGGGCATGTTAACTATCCTCTCTTTCGATCAAGACTCTCCATATATTGATTCTTGTTTTCGAGCTCATAAGTCCCTCATGGGGTCCTTTCACTTAGAGCCTACTTGCATCGATCCTGAAAGGAGAGACTTGCTTTGCGCCGCTTTGATCATTTTGAGTTTCGACTCCCGCAGTTGCACACGGAATACCCGATCCCCGTCGTGGTTGGTACCCAATACACCCCAGCCATAGGGGGTTCCCATTTTGATTGCAGCTCCATTTGGACACTGAATACCCAAACGCCATCGCCGTTGGTGCCAATGAACTGACCTAGATCAGTTCCTCGTCGTCCCCTAGTTCAAAGATTTTATTTACTCGAGCTGGGTACTGAACGGCCGCGACTTTGTGACTGCACTTAGGCTTTACAATAGCCGATCTTGCTCGCCAAATTCCCATTTTTATCGGTCTTGAGCTGACTGTTACCGCTGATATATGGACATCTCCCCAACACGCTTGGTAGGTGTGGTTTTTCTTTCCATAACATGTACAATCTCTGTCTCCCCTCTGAGTGTCTATCACACTCTGCCGGATACCGGTATGGGCCCGGTCAAAGTTTGTAGGGGTGGTCTTTGGTACACCTCCCAACCATTTTCTGGGCTTCTCTGGCTCCCCATCTCTTTTCCGTTTCTGTGGCGGGGCTCCACCTCCCTTAAAAAATGGTTTAGTTTCCCATTGTGGCTTTAGCTTAGAGTCCCATCGATCTTCTCTTTTGACCTCTTGGACTACTTTGAGCTTAGACGGTTTGTCGCGCCCAATTTTCTCTCTGGCCAGAAGCCCTTCTTCCGACCAACCGCACAGTCTTAGCGCCTCTTTCCATTCTTGATCCGTGGTATACCACAGGGCCGATAATTTGCAGACAATTTGTTTGGGAAGTTTATCTTCAACTTCCTGTCTCCAGGACTCTCTGGTCATGCGTGCATGAATGTTATGGTTATGCATGATCGTTAGGTAAAGTTCAATGCTACCATCGTACTCGACTAGCTTCATAGTACGAAGTGCTAGTCGTTCAGCTTCCACCGGAGCAAATCGTTTGATCATATCATGTTCAAAATGAGTCCATGTTGCTAGTTCCGGTTGCTGGGTTTCCCTTTGAAGTCCGTCCATAGCCTTCCTATACCAGATGCTGTAAGCAAGCATTATTTCTCCTCTCGTATGACTGAGTGCATATATGTCCCGTTCCCGGGCATCATCCCAGATTCGCGGATTCTGCTCGAAATAGTCCCTGCATTGAAGAATCCGGACATATATGTCTTGTGCAGGCTTATCTTCAAAGAATGGGGGTGGCTCTGCTTGTCGCTTAATATTTAGCGCCATCACATTGGCAAGCGTCTCTGCCATTCCAGACTGTTCTGGTGTCTGCCCTTGCCTGCGTTGGCTAGGACTTCCTCCTCTTCTTCATCTCTCATCATCATCATCGTCATCGTCGCCAGGATCTCCGGGGTCGCCGCCCTGGGCACCTGAGGGGGATGCATCAGCGGATTCCTTGCCTTTCCCCTTTTCCCTGCGCGTCGGCGGAGCGTAGTATTCTCCGTCATCAGTTTCCTGAACAGTGGGTAGAGGTGTGGGTCCTGCAGCTTCAGGACTTGGTGCGGTGGCCAGCTTCCTATTTATTGACGCCGTTAATACCTTTAGGGTATTGTTCGACTCATTATTCTGCTGCTGTTGCTGGTCTTGTGACCTGCAAATATCCGCTTGGCGAGTAGTCTGGTCTAGACGCATTTGCCCGAGGGTACGGTTGACTTCTCTTTCCCGCATGAACCTTTGGTTTCAGAATACTAAGAATTCCGCTCTTAGGTTGACGACCATTTGTTCCAACGTCTGATCTCGGGCTAATTCTGCCTGGGTCTCTGGCCTGAGTGTCCCATGTAACCGCATGGTTACCTCTTCATGTTCCTGTTGACGCTTTTCTTGTCCGTCTATCTTCTTTGCCACTTCCCGTATCATTTCTTCTTGGATACCCTTGACCTACTGTTCCATGCCTGCCAGCTGCATCAACAAGATCGCAATATCATTGTCGTGGACATCTTGTCCCTCGGAAATTTGCTGTTGAACCTTAATCAATTTTAAGGTATTATCTTGGGTAGCTCCCTTCAAATGTTTGAAAGCAATATTAGCTTGGTCGAGTGAGGTATCTATATCCTGCCTTATTCGACCCAAGGTTATCCCAAGACGGGCAGCCAATTTAGTTAAGTTTGCAGCGTGGTCACTTCCTGGTTTAGGCGTGGAGGCCCTTGATATCTGATGAGCGCTTGCAACACTAGAGGATCGGTGAGTTGGGACATGTCCTCTCCGGAAATGTAGGTTCTTGAGGTATTGACGGGGATGGACTCTATATTGCCGAATCATCAGTTTTGTCTGTCGTAGCTGGACGGGTGTCCATGGGTTCTCCCCCCGTTATCTGTTTTCTCGGGTCTTGAGGTATCTCAGCCATTGTGATGCTTTCCAGGTATGCTAACTGTTCTAATAGCCCTAGATGAGTGATTACTGGTACTTCGTACCAGAGTTCTCGACATCCTTTAAATGGTTTAAGGAATCGTATGTAAGGTATCCAACGCTTGAGATATTCTAGAGGTGTAGGTATGAAAGGGTTTGGTTGGTCCGATTCTGGACTCAAAAGCTGAATCTCTGGTTTTTCGAGGTTTAGAATGTACTTGTAGTACTTATAGGAATGTGTTAGGCCCAGGTGGAGGGGATGTCTGGCCCTCGGATAGCTGTGCCTGGTTTCTTGTTATCGGAGTACTGGGTACTGCACTGGACGAAGTTTTCTGACTTAGTGGAACTCCACTCGAAGTCTGGTCCTTACCAGGTACGATATATGCGATTGAATTGATCCCTAGTTGAGATTCCGAAAGGTATTGTGAACCATGAGGGTTCTGTGATAAACTCTTCTTCGATTTCGAACAACTCACTATCGAAGACTTCTTCAAATGTCTGAATATAGATGGGGCGGTGAGCTGCTTCGAAAATGTAATCGAAGTCTGAGGTGAGGGTGGAGTTTGAAGTGAACTTGTAGTTCATATAGTGAGTCTTGATAACACGAGAACTATCAATATACTGTTAGGCGGATGCCAAACCCAAGTATATATCTGTAAGACGTAGGCCCGAAATCCTTGATCGGAGAATCCGTCGAGAAAGGCTCATCTCGATAAAGTAGGTAAGGTAAAGATTTAAGGTATAAAACAATATTATATTGACAAGATCTCTTCTCCGTTGCTTGATGATGTCTGTAAAGCTCGGGAGGCACTTCGATATTTATATCCCATGTCTGAGTGTTTGCGGACTACTTCTAACTACTATGCCTCTGAAGTACCACTCTGGTTTTAATACCCAAACGTCCAGAATCTTATAAGTGCGAACACCGTTTGACCTTGAAACTTATCACACCCGTTCGCCGACACGGGATAGTATTCCTCCGTTGAGATGACTGCCCTATTTGGTATACCAAACAGCGGACTCCGACTTGGATGCCCACATAGACTATTCTATTACTTTAGTTGTGTTGACTATCGTTCCAGTAGTCTCTTCGGTCATGAAGTGATCAGATTCATGCCGGGCTACCTAGTGCTAATTGCAAGTCCGAGCCCAACGTGTCAACCTCTTAAGGGACTCCGACTTATCTAGGTCTTCTATTCTGAGCGTGCTTCTCCTTAGTCTGCTGGCTTCCGTAGAGGGGTCCTATTACTAGGAACAACCAACCTACAGCTGATCTCAGAAGGGTATGCGTGGATTCGATATATCCCTCATAGCTTTCACTACGGGGATATCCTCTTAGAGTATTTCGCCGAAAACGTCCTGTCACCTTCGGCCCGTAGTTTAGGAAGCCTAACTTTGAAGCCTACTATCTCAATGCGCCTTCCACGGATTTCCTCCGTTTCACTTCCCAGATGTTGCTGAAGGTCCCTTCTCATATAACCTGCGGACAGCATGCGGTTGGACAGAAGGCGGCGGCGACGTATACGTTGTTCTGAAGCGGACTTCATTGACATGACATTTTACTTATAGGACACAACTCTCGAAATCTCGCTAATGATGTGCGGGCCCCATAAGGAGGCTGCAGGGGGGTGTTGGCTCCAGTAAATCGAGGGTCTGTACGCAGTTATCTTACCATGGGTCTGTGCACATGTCTCGGATTTCCATATGCCTAACAGATTGGCAAATATTTGATTGGAGCGATATAATTTGGTCCGATGAGTGTGTCCTCTTATTAGGAGATGTGTCTGCGACAATTTGGATAACTTGTAGGCCTGGGGAGGAGTACCTAGAGAATTGTCTTGTACCCAAATTTCCTTCGTGAACTACAGTCATGATTTGGGGTGCTATTTATTGCAATTATAAAGGGCCACTAGTGATACGGAATACGAATAGCTGAGGCAATATAAATAGCTCGGCCTATACCGAAAATATTATTCACTCTCATCTCTATCCTTGGTGGTATTCACTTTACCATAACAATTTTACGAACTCTGGATATGTCTACTTTCAACAAGATGGATCCTCTGCCTACCATTTCAAGTATACAATAGCTGCATTTCAGAACTGGGAATAGGTAACTATATATTCCCCTGGCTTCCTTTCTCCTCTTCTGATATCTCTCTTATTGAAGAAATCTGGTATCTCCTCAAATGTCAGATTATGCACCACGATCTCCACCCACTCACCATTCCAGATCTTCAATCTGCAATCATTGAAGAATGGGATTAAATCTCTGCAGAGGAGATTTTGAATCTTACTGCATCTGTACTAGAATGAGTACAAGATGTGCTTACTAGCAATGGTGAGCATACAGTGTAGTAAGCTTGAAATTTATTTTATATATATATATTTTTTTTGTTGTTTTCTACTTTGTCGCTCTTAGTTCTTTTTCGCTCTCTGCTATAGCTTGGGAAGGCGAAGTGGGTGAGCTTGTCAGCCCTGTTCCCACTATCATTAAAGTTCATTCCTACATGCAAGCCACATCTCATTCTCTATCTTCTGTGGCTCCTAGGACAGATAGTCAGGTTTTTCGCTTTTGTTTTTGGCGAGTTGATTGTAGTGTGGGCAGGGTTGGTGAGGTTGCCCATTTCACCTTCTCATGCCTTAGTCCCTGCTTTCACTTTTGCTTTTACTGCTGTGCTTTTTATGAATTAGTCCTTCTTTTATTGTGATAGGGGCAGGCGAGTTGTATGGACGAGAGTGGGAGAGAGTGGGCCTGAGTGGTGGTCAGTGGACTTTTGCTTTTACTGCTGTACTTTTTGTAAATTAGTCTTTCTTTTATTGCAATAGGGGCAGGTGAGTTGCGCGGGCGAGAGTGGGAGGGAGTAGGCCTGCGTAGTAGTCAGTAGGAGAATAAGGAGAACTCTATTATGTTTTTCATATATACACCTACCTGTCTTTACAGATAGTTTAGCAAGCAAAACCTTTCTTTTAGTTCCTCTCATACTAAGTCTAACCTGTCTATTACTTGTGAAGAAATATGGTATTCAGAACCGTCATCATATCCTATCACTCAGTACATCCTCCCTGGTGTAATACCTTGTTTAAGATGTCTTGTAACCTGATAGCTTTTCAGCCATTGCCATATTGATCATCTTCTTATTTCCTGTTTTTCCACTAGAAGTTTTCCGATTTTTTCATCTATACTCTAGTCCAGCCACACCTCGCTATCTCAGATCCTGCTGAACTGGATACTGTACTAAACTGGACAAAATCTGTGGCAGCTGTGGACTGCCATAGAACCCACCCCATTGAACTGGAAAGAGGCAGGATTCAGATTCTGATAATATTTGAGGAATGGCCCTCCCTGGTCTCTGTAAACAATTGATCTACTAAACCAGATGCTTGATATCTATTCAACAAACTAAGCTAAAAGATGAAAAAAGGTAGGATCAGAGAGATAGCTAGAAGTGAAGAGAGAAAAGGAGAGAGAAGCTATGAAGATGGTAGGGAGGTTCCAAGATCTATATCTAGATACTATAGATAGAAAATTCATGTTCAGAGTGAGAAGTTCTCTGTCCATTCAAGTTTGATAATGCCAATGATAAAGTTGACAAAGAGGACTGGGGCTACAATTTTGCAAAAATATAAGCTGTGCTGCCTTCAAGTATAACATCTTCAAATAAAGCTGGCAGACTTTGCCCTTCTTGATGAGTACTCCCAACACTCAAATAGTCAATCTTTGACTGTTTTCAGCATCCCAGATTATCTGAAAGGATAGAATGCTTAGCAAAT
Source organism: Tuber brumale (assembly GCA_014065205.1). Classification (NCBI taxonomy): domain Eukaryota; kingdom Fungi; phylum Ascomycota; class Pezizomycetes; order Pezizales; family Tuberaceae; genus Tuber; species Tuber brumale. The sequence goes on from JACCEG010000199.1 coordinate 263,815, forward strand.
AAAGCAGACATCAATTTACTAGCTCTTTTATCCAGCCATTTTAGCTTTCTAGCAACTCCACATCAATGATGTTAGATGCCTGGATCTGAGACCAGAAGGACATAGAGAAGTGCCTACAGCAATAGGAGGAGAAGACGAATCAATTCTCTATATTAGTACAAGTGGTAAGGAAGAGGTGAATGAAGAATATGCTACTTGAATGCCTACGAAGTGGAAAACAAGTAGAGTCAATTCTGCATATGAATATTTATTAAAATAAGCCTTCTCAAGAGAATAGGAATAGATTATCTTTACAAATTTTTTATCTTATTCATAAGACCTTACGGTTCCAGATATCTGACTGTTTCAGATGAAATTTGTGAAATTTGGCTATTAGAGATTGTGTAATGCAACTACTCATAATGTTTTGATATTTGTAAACATGATCAGGCTTGCATTAGTATGCATTAGTGTGTATTTCAGAGATGAGCCAATTAGATATTAATAAGTTGAAGATTACTAAGTACTTATATATCACATACAATATTGGTGAAAGGAATAGTAAATCACAATATCTCTTTACATTATTCTTATTATTGGGTATATGGAAATCCGAGACTAGTGTGCAGACCCCATAGTAGGATAACTGTGCACATACCCTCAATTTACTGAAAAGCCAATACTCCCCTCCAGCTTCATTATGGGTCCCATAAGTTATTAGCAAGATTTTGATAGTTGCTCCTGTAACTAAAATATCCTATCGATGAAGTTCACTTTATAATACGATATGCATTGCCGCTGTCTGTCCAACCACATGCTGTTCACGAGACATGTCAAAGGGGACCTTTAGTGATATCTATATCAGCAAAAACAATATCCTGCATCCCGTACGTCCTGTACATCTGACGCATGGAACATTGTAATGTTAACTATTAACTAGGATGTGACATTGGTTTGACATTGTGTCCTGATCTGCATTTTGCGTCATCCCATGCCCTGCCATCGTTTTGACACTGACCCCTATATCCTGTGCATCTTGACCACATTTGACCTTCTACCTGTACCCCTTAATGCTGTCTGATTGTCAATCCCTGGCTCACGATCATGTCCAATTGATACTCCTCCTTCTAGATGCACTCCCGTCCCACTATTCCTTGTCCTGACATCCCCTGTACTGTGTTCTTCTGCCCTGATCATACTCACCCTTGTCCTTTTCGCTCAGGATATACTGACTCCTATCGGCTCATTCTGGTGTCAATTGGTGTCCAGCCGTACATCCTGATTCTTTCTACTACTACTCATATCACCGAGACTTTGTCCTGCTATATTTGACATTTCCTGGCTTCCACTTGACCCTTTTGTTTCATCCTGTCTCTAGTATATCGCGTCTGGACCACTTCCAGATAGCCTTTGATAAATGGCTAATTATTGTAAATACCGCCTCCAGCGTATACTCTTTATCCTCGTATCATCTGGTCATTGTTCTGATAGTTTATTTATTATCTCTTTAAATTGTAATCATCGTGACGTTCTGGTGACAGCCCTTTTCATTATTTCTACACCTAATCTCGCCCTAAGTCTCAGCCCCCACACTCACCATTCCTTACTCTCAAAGCCCATATCACATCATGGTTTGAGAAATTAAATCTATTACTTTCTACCTTAACATGCCCTGAATTCTTACTAATTCCCTATGCCAACACTCCCATGTGATACCCACTCTGCCACCTCTGGCTGTCATTCACTAATTACCCTCTCTAACAAGGACTCTATCATATAGGGTCCAGTCAGGGTAGTCAGAATTTCCGCAGACTGTATCAAATAAGAGGTCTCTGATTATCACTTTCTTAATACCAGTATACTATTTTTCTTAAATGTAGGAGGTGAGCTAGAAAGTACGAACATCAAGTGCTTTGTATAGTATATCAAAAAAGAGGTCATCATAGTCGATAAGTGCATCTGGTGTAGGTAAATCAGTAATTTGGGTATCCTAGCTTGTATTGTAATTGTAGGCAATAGTTTTCATAGCCATGATAGCGCTGAATACTAGGTGTCCATCATCGCCTTTAAGGACCGGAGGAATAGTCCAAGAGTTGGCAGTGCTTCGCTTAGGTGAGCTCGGTATTATATAGTATGATTCTGAGTATAGAGGGGATAGCTTGGGAATTTCTCGAGGTCCAGAGGGGTAGTAGCCTGAGTTCTTGCTTGTCATATGTACCCTACATTCATCCTAGTTGCAGTTGGTCCAATACATGACCTTGTGCCTATGGGAGTCAAGAAATTGTATAAGTTCATCAGAGGGGTACGATGCAAAGGAGGGAGGGAAAGCATCTCCATATCCAGAGCAGTGAATAACAGAGGATTCAAATCATCTAATAGAGTTCTGAAAATTCTTCTGAAGCAGCTATGGATACTAGTAGCATCAATATGCAGTGGTCAGTCCAGAAGTTCTAAAGCATTCCAAATTCTAGAACTAAGACCTGAAAGCTGTGCTTTAGCATGAGTGATGAGGTCTTGTATTTCATTGTACTTTTGTTAGATTTCAGGAGTATGGACTTCTTCTTCTGCAGTTTTAATTTTGAAATTTTATATTGTATTGGTGGACTGTTCAAAGACATCTGCACATTCTTCCATTGCTGATTTAAAGAAACTAGAGTTATCATTTTCTTGGTTGTTCTGGGGGATGGTCTGGAAGGCCTCAATGTTATAGACATCTGTGTTTCACATAGGGGTTTGAGGGGGCAAGAAGGAATGAGCAGATGGGATATCTTTGTTGAAGTGAATATCCTGGAAGGTATTTAGATTGGTAGAGGTTTCTTTGAGAGTATTACTAAGATCAAGATAGTGTATTGTATTTCTTGATACAGCAGACTTTGGATTACTTATAGGTTTCTTTTTGGTAGAGTCTACTAAGATGTAATCCTTTTCTGTAAGTATGTCTTCATAGATTCTAGATGAAGAATCGGCTAGTTTGTTGTCTTTTCCTGGTCAATATATAATATCGAAATCATAAGACTGTGGGAACATGGGCCATCTTGTCTGCTGGTCAGGGAGGTGGGTTTGTGAAAGGAAGTTAGAGAGGGATTTGTTGTTAGTTACAACAGAAAATTGTATTTTATAGAGCATTGGGTAGAATGCATGAATGGTATCGGCAATTGCCAACAATTCAAGCTCATAGACGGGATAGTGTAGCTGGGATGTAGCGAACTTTCTGCTGTCAAATGCCATGGGATATACTGTCTTAGGGGTTTCTCCTTATCATACTCATACTCTTGGTCCCACTTTAGAATCATCAGTAGTTAGGTATATAGTTTTATCATAGTTATAGTTGATTGGATGCAGTGGAATGGTGTCCTTAGCTAGGCACTTAACTTACTTGAATGCCTCTTCATGCACTGGCCTCTATTCAAATTCTTCTTGGAAAGTCAGATCCAAAAAAGGTGTGGAAGCAGTTGCCAAATGTGGAAGGAATTGCAAGTAGTATGTCACAACTCCATTAAAAGTCAGGAGTTGTTTGAGGTTTTTTAGTGTGGGCCAGTCTTGAATGGAGTAGATCTTTTCAAGATCTGAGTGAATTCTGCTGTCATCAATTTCATGTCCTGGTAGTAGAAGTTCTTTGGCAATAAAATTACATTTCTTTGGGGATGCCCAAATTTGGTGTTTCTCCAGTCTCTTACATACTTCTCTTATGTCTTGGATATAGTCAGAGTAAGTGTCTGAGTAGATTGTAATATCATCTATATATGCCTAAATACATTTTCCCATCAGCCCATTGAGTACATATTCTATTACTCTCATTGCAGTAGCAGGTACATTGGTGTCGCCTTGCAGTATTACTTTTTATGCATAGAAACTAAAATGAGTTTTAATGGTATTGTATTTTTCATCGTCAGGGTAAACTTGGACTTGGAAATACCAGTTGGAAAGGTTGATAGATAAGCGGAACCTTCCTCTGGCCATATTCTCAAGGGTCATAGCTTGGTTGGGGATTTTACTATAGTCCTTAACCAAGATATTATTTCTTAGGACTAGGTCAGTTAGTAGTCTAATCTCCCTATTGGATTTGAGTTTGAGAAACATATTGACTGGCTTGTAGGCTTTGCTTGGATAAATGATTCCTTTCTTTTTCTATTTCTCGGTTATCAGGTGGTAGGCAGGTATGATTTTGTCCAGTACTGAGAATACCTGTAGGTTTGAATTCGATATTGTATCTTTGAGGTAAATATAGTGATTTACTTCTTGGATCATTGGTAGTTCCACGATTTTCTTTTTAGGGAAAACGGCAGGGAACTCCACAATAAAGTCTAGGATGTTGGGTTCTGTCGTAGTGGAAAATCATGCATTGTTGTCTTTCCTGCAGGAGAGTATGATATCTTTGTCTCAGAAGGTAATAAGTACATTTCTGTAATTGATTATAGCTTTATAAATAGTGAGGTATGGCATTCTTAGGAAGCTGTTATAGTTGTCTAAAGAGTATACTACCACTTCTGTGATTTCACCACTTTCTTATTCCATCTGGATTACTAGTTGGGTACTGTAGTTTATTGTTGAACGTGATCCATTAACAGCCATTTTTAGGTTGATAGGTGTATCTAGATCCTTGGTGGGAATCTGGAAGATAGTGATGAATTTGCTGGAGATCAGGTTGTCTCCCATAGCTCCACTATCAAATAGAGCCTTTGCTCTATAGTCTTAGACAGTAATGTATGTTTTAAGGGTTGGAGATTCAGTGTATATAGGTCTAGCATAGTTTGAAGTAACTGTTATAGTCTGTTTTCATTTTTCAGAGTCATCTTCTTGGGTATGGTATGACCATTTATTTCCAAATCATCTCATTCCTCCTGATCCTCCATTTTCTTGCTGGTTGCTTGCATGGTTTTGCCGATTTTTCTCTGTCTTCTCAAAGCAGTTATCTGCATAGTGTTCTGGCTTTCCATAGTAGAAGCACACTCCTTCGTGATTGCATCTCTCTTTTTTCTGGTAGCTTGGTTTTGAACATTATGAGGTGTCATTAGAATTTCGCTGATTTGGAGATTGGGGGTAGTTGTGATGCTGCTGGGATACTGCATTCGATACTGCATTACTGGCCTTGCTTTTACTTCCATATAGTACTGTGTTATATGCAACATCATCGTATTTTTCAGCTATGCTGACTAGTTCTTTAAACAAGGTATCTAGAGTAGTATGAAGACTGATATCTCGCTTTAGCTTAATGTTCATGCCATCGAAATATCTCTGCTTAACAGAGTAGTCTGAAATCGTTTCAGAGAGTAGGCTGTCTCTCCGAGTCTCAAGGATGATAACTCTATTGGTAATAAGCACAGTTTTTCTGTTAACTGTTTGTTTAACAGCCATCTATTTTTCATAAATGGTATTGGTAGATGTGGAGGGCCTAATATATGCTTCAAACTTGGATTTCAGCCCAGTAACTGTGTACGGTCCAGAGGTATTTTCGTATTAAGTAAATTTGTCAAGAGCTTTATCTCCACAGTAGGCTTTATAATACTGTAGGGCTTGGGGCATGTCATCAGAAACATCAAAGCTATCAATATATTGGTAGACATAGTTGAACTATGAGTTAATTCTTAATAAATCTCGGTCTTTTCCTTCTCCTGTAATCATGAATGTGGCAGGCCATTTTGGGCAGCTGCTTCCTTCTGGGGGTACTGCCCTATGCTGGGCTGCAGGAAGTTGGCTTGAGCTAGAACTTGAGGGGTGTGGAGAAGGCAGCAGGTTCGCTCCCTTGGGGGCAGGTGTCTGTGGGTTTGGACTGGAAGGATTTTCTGGTGGTGGTGGGCTTGAGCTGGCTGGTGGTAGAGCTGGGGGTATCAGTATTCCTGAGTGTACTGATTCTAGATTTGCTGGTAGCTGTAGGTCTGAGTTTAGTTCGCTCTTGGCCACTTCATGGTAAACTTGAGCTTGGTCTAGGAATGTTGCAGCTTCATAGATGTCTTTCTAGTTATCTTCCTCACTGTCTGTTTCCTTGTCATCCTCGTATTCTTCAATGTACTTATCTTTTTCTGATAAGGTATTGCCAGGAGCCTGGATTGGTATTTGAGTGAAAGATGTGTCTTGCAGTAGTTTTGGGGTTGAAGCCTGTGATGTTGCAGGACTATTAGTAAAGTGTCCTTTACTGACTCTTGGAAGTGAAATGGTGGCTAGGCAGGTTGAGCTGTTCTCACCAAGAGATGGGCAAGGATTTCTTGAAAATAGGGAGGAATACTAGTATATCAGGGCAGGTGGGGTGGGCGAAGGGTGATCAGTCTTATGCCGAAGATCAAAAAGGTACTTAAGTCAAGGTCAAAAAATGTAACCTACTTCTTATTGAATTTATATCTAGCGGCACAATCTTAATAGCTTGAGTACAAGAATACGATACAGTATTAGAGATATACTGTAGGCACACTTAGACGAGGAGGATAGTAGTAGGAAGGTAGATTGGTAGTAGTTCTTGTCCTTAATTGTTTCTAACACTCGGAGTGGTAACCAGCTATATATACAGGTGCATATAGTTAAGCAAAGAAAGGAAATAAATGGGAAAATCTTGTAAGAAACATAAGTGCGAGCAAGTTTAACCCTGAAAAACTGCCAAGTAAATCCCAAATAAAATATATATAAATCGTAATGGTATGAGAGATTTTAAGCGGAAAAACAATATGAAATGCACCTTCTGAAAAGGTTGCAGTACATAAGTAATAATAACCGAAACATCTCGCACATGCAATAAGAAAATATATATCCAATTATCCCATCATTGTCGTGAAATATAAATGAAATACTCCATGTATATGCTCTAGCTGTAGTAATGTTCGTGATCTATAGGTAAACTAGAAATATAACTAATGAGAGGGATACAAGTTATTTAAAGGAAATATACTTATGAAACAAATAATAGAAAATTTCAACACTCCTAAGTATCCTGAGAATCTTAGACAAATTTCAGGACACTATTAGGATAAGAAGGGAAGCATAGGTAAGAGTTCTTCAAAGATAGTAGAGCTGAGGGAAGCATAGGTAAGAGTTCTTCAAAGATAGTAGAGCTGAGGGAAGGATAGAGTGACTGTTTAACTTGTAGTATATTCAGAAGAGCATTCTTGTAAGGCTTGAGAGACTAAATCCTTAAGGGATTATAGGCTCTTTAAATACAAAATATTGTAGCTAGGAAACATAACGATACTGTCCTATCTAAGGAAATAATACAACATAGCTGTCATAATAATGAAAGGTAAAGCAAGTGAAGTCCTAAAGCAAAAATCTTAAAGCAACAGGATAAAACTAATAAAATAAGTAATGAAATCCAAACAAGGTAAAACTAGTAGTTGCTACTGATATACTAATCTAGTAGTAATAGGAATGCAAGGAGATACCCCACTGGATAGTGAAATAATAAGTAGAAAAGCTATGTGCGACTAGGTAAGTCCTAAGTAGGTGAAACTAATATTAAGTTAGTTACAGTAGTAAGGAGACAAAAGGGATTGTTTTTATTTTATTTTATTTTATTTTTATCATCATGTATTCATTGTTTACAGTACAAGAACTTGCATACAGTGCTAGCTATGGCATAAACAAAACCTTAATTCCAAAAACTAGCAAGCACAAAGGAAATAACTCATACCAAAATGGAAAATCCTCCCAGTAGTGTCTGATAGCCAACACGAAATCCCAAGGAACTAAAGCAAACAAATACAGGAATCATAACAAAAAATTAAACCAAACAGTAAAGGAAAACCTTCACCAGGTAGAACAAAACTAATGGTGGGTATTTCAGTTCAAGGCCCGAAACCGTGGATCGGGAGCACCGTGTAGCAGGGAGAGGACTCAGGTGGAGGCTCCTGGTATGCAGGCAGCGTACTTGAGGGAAAGCTTATGGCAGTGATGTCAAGATACCGTGCCAGGGAGTGGAGTTCGTCCATGTTGGTCTAAAGTGAGTTGACCCTGCTGACATCTGTGAGCCCCAAGAGGTGGTGCTCATGAGGCTCCTTGCGGGAGTTGCAATGTAGGATTGCATGACTGAAGTCCTGCTCATCCTCCTCATAGTGGGGACAGAGGGGGGAGGGGTCATCTGTGAACCAGGAGGGGTGGGCGGCAAGGGGGCTTTTGCCGGAGCACATTTGGTGGATCCTGCCGGTGATGAACCTCCCAAGATCCATGAATGGGTGGGGCAAGAGGGTCGGGGCATAAGGGTAGCCAGGAGGGGGGGGGAATTGGGCAGCCCAATCCTCGGCAAGTACAGTTCTTATACACGCCTTGATTGTCTAATAGGTAGGGACCCCTCCTGTCACGAGGTGCTGGTCAGGTGGAAGGAGGTCAGGTGATGCAACAGGAATGGGGCCTGCAGTATTGATGAAGGGCAAGGTACAGTGCGCTATTACGTCTAGGGGCAGGTGCTTCCTTATAGGGGGGCAGGGAGGGTGGGTCTTCCCAAGGAGAGGGGCATAGACTGAGGTCAGGCCTCTGGTGAAGTGTCAGTGGTCCTCCAAGTCCCGGAAGGGGGAGGAAATAGGAAAGGAAGGGTGGAGCCTCACAGTCACCGGATTGGCCTCCGGAGAGAGGCACACAAGCCAAAGAGGGGCCAGCCTCTGTCGGTGGAGGATCAACAATAAGAGGTGGGGGAGTGCCGACTCGCATGCCAGGATGGCAACCAGGGCAGAAGGAACGCAGTTTGTTACCCATCTCTGGGCTGTCCTCCAAAAGATGGACATCTGATCTAGGAAGGTGAGGCTCAGTAAGAAAAGATCCATCCTGTAGAAGAGGATTGGAGAGATGAGGGAGGACGCTTGGTGGTGGCTGAGGAAGGGGGGGAGGCCCTTGCTGGGCCTGGAGAGTCCCTGAATGGTCGCAAAGGCCACTTGTGTAACCACCTTGTGGGAGATGCAGTGAACGTAGGGTTAACGGACCTTGTTCTGTACCGAAGTGGTAAATAGTAAATCAAGGTCCGGAGGCTTTAACCGAAGTTGTTGAATAAACTTCTTACAGTATCGCAACTACTAAAGTCTCCGAGATGTTTGGTAGATCTTAAACTAAAGATTCTGAAAGTGAACCAAAAAGAGTAACTGTTCAACCAAGTATATTGAAAACTCTGTCTGCTAAAGTCTGCTGCTTCTAATGTGAAGAATAGCAGTTCTTAAATACACTTAGGCTACCGAGAGCCTTGTTCTCATAACATATAAGACTCCAAAACAGTGGCCTTGAAACCAAACATAAAACATATAGATTATCAAACCGATACTAGAAACCAAACATAAAACATATAGAGTATTAAACTGATACTCGAAACCAAACATAAAACATATAGAGTATCACACTGATACTTGAAACCAAATACAAAATATATAGAGTATCAAACTAATACTTGAAACCAAACATAAAATATATAGAGTATCAAACTGATACTCGAAACCAAATACAAAACATATAGAGTATCAAACCAATACTCGAAACCAAACATAAAATATATAGAATATCAAACCAATACTTGAAACCAAACATAAAACACAAAGAGTATCAAACCCTATACTATCAAGCTAGAAACACACCTCATTTCCTGAAACAATTTCAAAACGCAAACAGTATCAACTGATAACTAAAATAGTAAACCAATAACCAGTACTGGTTACAGTTTTCAAGTATTATCTTAAAGGCTTCCGCTGTTTTACCGATAGTAGATATATCGGTCCCCAAGGGGGTGTTGTTCTAGGGACCAATTTCAGTTCGTAGTCAAAGGTTTGTCTAGTGGTAACTTTTACTGCTCTTTGGGCTTCAAACAAATGTTTGTAATGCCAGTATTCCTTTGGTAATAATTCGAGTTCCACTGTATTTTCATTGGTTCTGATCCATCCAATGCGACAAGCATTGCGATCTCTAGTGACTCATTCGTTGTATTTAAGCGTATCTGCTATCCCTTCTTCTTCCACACAGTTTTTGCAACTTTTTGCAGTGAAGATCCAGTTATCCGCACCATCTATGTGTGACTTTGGGTGTTAGCAATGCTACCAACCAAATCGAATAATCATTCCATAATGGCCTGCTTTAGCCACTTTACATAACACTTCAGAAATGTGTTGGTTCTTTCCTATTTTCAATTTTATTGGTAGGGTATAATTCTTCCCTCCTGGGGCTGCTGGTGAGCCATCAAGCCCTAAGATATCAACTGCATTGTTGCGTTCGACTATAGGAATGCGAAGGTTGGTAACTAGGTCTTTATTGATAAAGAACGTATTGGACCCTGAGTCTAATAAGAGTTTAACTTTGCATTGCTGATCATGTATATGGAGGTAAGCGATCCGCTTTGGACAGTTGCATCGATTTAATCTTCAAGAGTCTAATTTCTGGTGCTTAGTACGAATTAGGTTTTCATAGTTTTTACTTTTAGGCATCATTGGTGTTGGGTCTAGGTAACAAGATGTTTGTTACTACACCTGTGTAGTTTCGACCACAGAGGTCTCCTCAGACAAACTAGTAACTTATTAGTTCTAACAATTTAGGTTTGTATACTAAGCGGTGTTTCACAGTTATGCAATTGTGCATGACCAGTTTTCATGCTGGATGCCTTCAGCTAGGCATATGGAAATCTGAGACAAGTGCACAGACCTTACGGTAGGGTAACTACACACAGACCCTAGATTTACCAAAGGCCAACACAACACCCCCATTTGGTTCATTATGGGGTCCATACATCAGTAGCGAGATTTTGAGAGGTGCATCCTATAACTAAAGTATCACATCAAGGAAGCCCACTTTATAATACCATATACATCGCTGCTGTCTGTCCAGCTGCATGCTATTTCCAGGATATAGGGGAGGGGACTATTGGCAACATCTAAGAAGTGGAACGGAAGAGGTCCGTCAAAGGCCCATTGAGATAGTAGGCTTCAAAGTTAGGCTTCCTAAACAATAGGCCAAATGTAACAGGACATTTTCTGCGAAAATACTTCAAGAGGATGTCCCCATAGTCAAGGCTATTGAGGACATACCGAATCCACCTATAGCCTTCTAAGATCTGCTATATGTTAGTTGTATTAGCGAAAAACAAGTTGCACCTGAGATGAAAAGCACCCGTATCTAAATCTAAGATGTCCATGTCTGGACGTGCCCACTTTCCTTTTCTCATCTGGTGCATCCCACTCTTCTCATTGTGAACTGTTTTATTCTCTCATATTCTATGCGTTCCAATACCTCATTTCAATTCTTTCCACCCCAAGCTTATTTCATTTTCACACATTCTACAATTCTGACTCAAGTCCTAGTTTTCATCTGGCATTCTTACATATAAATATTGTAAATTGTACTCATCAGAATGTAGGTCCCTTTCCTACCTACTCAGTCATATGCTAACTCAATTCATCTGCTGATACTCATTATGAGACCTTTTTCCTGGTAGCACTTGGGGTCATTGCCTGGGATTAGGCAATTGTCCGGCACCTCCCTGCTGACTCCAGCCATTCCACACCCATTCTCAATCCTACCGGCTTCCCTGAATGACTGAAAGAAAATAGCATTTCATGAAGGGCGTGCTCGTTGTCATGATATATGTGGTGAGCGATTTTCCCAATTTCAGTATTTAAAAGAATGAATAGTTGAACTAGCATTTTGAGGTGTGACTGCACTATTCCAAGTGTGCTACTGCTCGCTCTACAGAAGGGAAAAAAAGTAGAGCAGGCTGTGGCACTGTTAGGCATATGGAAATCTGAGATAAGTGAACAGACCTTATGGTAGGGTAATAGTGCACAGACCCTCAATTTACAGAAGGCCAACATCCTACTTTGGCCCCCTTATGGGGCCTACACGTTATTAGGGAGATATCGAAAGTTGTGTCCTGTAACCAAAATGTCATATCAATGAAGCCCACTTCATAACACTATATACGGTACCGCCATTTGTCCAACTGCATGTCATTTACAGGGGATACGCGAGGGGACCTTTGACGACATCTGGGAAGTCGAATGAAGGAGATCCATAAGAGGCACATTGAGATAGTAAGCTTCGAAGTTAGGCTTCCTAAACTATAGGCTGAAAGTGATAGAACGTTTTCAGTGAAATACTCCACGAGGATATCCTAGTAGTGGAGGCCAGGGAGGACATACAAAATCCACTCATACTCTTCTCAGATCAGCGGTATATTGGTTGGTCCTAAAAATATGACCCCTCTATGGAGGCTGGTGGACCAAGGTGAAGCACGCTCAGAAATGAAGACCTAGATATGTCAGAGACCTTTAAGATATTGACATGTTGGACTCGGACTTGTGATTGGCACTAGGTGGCCTGACATGAACCTGATCACTTCATGACTGAAGAGACTACTGGAACGATAGTTAACAAGATTAAAGTAATCTAATAGTCTATGCGGACAACTAAGTTGAAGACCATTGTTTGGTATAACAAATAGTGCAGTCATCTCAATGGAGGAATACTATTCTGTAACCGTGAAAAGGTGTGATAAGTTTCAGGGTCAAACAGTGCTCACACTCATAAGATTCTGGACATTTGCGTATTAAAACTAGAGTGTTACTTCAGAGTCATAGTAGTTAGAAGTAGTCTGTGAATACTCAGATGCAGGATATAAATATTGAATTGCCTCCTGAGTTTTACAGACATCATCAAGCAATGGAGAAAAGATCTTATCAATATAAAATGACTTACATATCTAAATCTTTACTTTACCTATTTTATTGAGATGAGCCTTTCTCGACAGATTCTCCAATCAAAGATTTGACCTTCGCTCCTCAGTTATACGAGAGTTTGACGTCTGCCTAACTGTATATTAATAGTTTTCCTGTTACCAAGGCTCACTATATAAACTATGAGTTCACTTTAAACTCCACCGACAGCTCACACTTCGCCTACATTTTTGAGGCACCTTACTGTCTTATTTACATTCATACATTTTAAGAAATATTCGACACTGAGTTGTTCGAAACTGAAGAAGAATATATGGAAGCACTATTGTGGTACACAATGCCTTTCGGGATTCCAACGAGTGATCAATTCAATCACATAAATTGCACCTGGCACTGTTCAAACTTTGAGTGGAGTTCTACCAAGTCTGAAGACCTTATCAATTAGAGTACCTAGTACTCCAAAGACAAGAAACTAGGCACAGTTAGCCAAGCGCCACCCAACCCCGGCGGCTTGGGCCTAAAGCCAATATATGTACTACAAGTACATTTTGAACCTCGAAAAATGGAAATTCAGGTCTTGAACTCAGAATCAGATCGCTCAAACACTTCTTTGCCTTCGCCTCTTGAGTACCTCAAACATTGTATACCATTTACACGATTCCTTAAATCTTGTAAAGGATATCGAGAACTCTGGTCCGAAGTACCAGTAATCACTCATTCAGGACGATTGGAACAATTACCCCTTCTGGAAAAAGTCACAATGGCTAAGATACCACAAGATCCAAGAAAGAGGATAACGGTGGGAGAACCCATCGACACCTGACAGGATACAATGGGGACCGATGATTCAGTCATATGGAGTTCATTCCTGTCAACTCTGCAAGAACTGCAATTCTGGAGAGGAACTATACCTCCTATCCCCTGTTTTTCTAGTGTCGCTAGCACCCACTGTATATTATGGGCATCAACACTAAAGCTCAGAGATCATGCTGCAAGCCTAGCTAAGCTAGTAAGCTGTCTGGGGATAACCTAGAGTAGAATAAGCTAAGATATAGACACCTCGCTCGACCAAGCCAATATCACCTTCAAACATTTGAAGGAAGCCACCCAAGACAATACCTTAAAACTACTTAAGGGGCAACAGCAAATCGCTAATGGACAAGATATCCATGACAATGATATTGCGATATTGTTGATGTAGCTGGTAGGCATGGAACAGGAAGTTAAGGACATTGGGAAGGAAATGCTGTGAGAAGTAGCAAAGAAGATAGATGCACAAGACAAGCATCAACAGGAAGATGAAGAGGTAGCTATGAGGTTACACAGAACTCTAGGGCAATAAAGCCAGGAGGCATTAGCCTGAGACCAAATGCTGGAACAAATAGTTAATAGCCTGGGAACAGAATTCTTAGAATTCCGTTCTCCAAGCATCAATTGTGAAAAAGATGTCAACTATACTCTAGGGAAATGGCAGTTGGACCAAACAACCCGCCAGACGGAGATCCACAATCTCCGAAACCAACAATGGCAGCAAAGCGAGGAGACGAATAATGCCCTAAAGGGATTAACAGCGGCAGTAAATAAGATGCTGGCTGCTGCACCAAGTCAAGAAGCTGCCAGACTAGCATCCTTACCCACAGTTGAGGAGGAGAATGACGAAGATTACTATGCTCTGCCTATGTGAAGGGAAAAGGAGAAAGGCAAGGAAGCCCCTGATGCATCCCTCTCAGGTGCCCAGGGAGGTAATCCAGGAAATCCTAGTGATGATAATGATAATTATGATGAGGGAGGTAGAAGGAGAGGAAGTCCAACTTGTGGCAGGAGAGGACAGATACCAAAACTGTCTGGTATAGCAAAAACACATGCTAATGTGATAGCACTTAATGTGAAGCGACTATCGGAGCCACCCCCATTCTTTGAGGAGAAAGCCAAACAAGACATATGTGTCTGGATTATACAATGAAGGCACTATTTCAAAAGAAACGTGCAGATCTGGGATGATGCCCAGGAACGAGTTGTATATGCACTCAACCATACTAAGGGAGACATAGTACTTTCTTACTCTATTTGGTATAGGAAGGCCATAGACAGACTTCAAGGGGAAATCTAGCAGCCAGAATTGGCTACATGGACTCGTTTTGAACATGATATGAGCAAACGATTCGCCCTGGGAGAAGCCAAAAGACAAGCGCTTCGAGAAATGAAGATAGTCAGGTAGGAGGCCAGTATTGAGCATTACCTCACAATTATGCAAAACCTAAATATCAGGGCATACAATACCGGAGAATCCGCGAGGGAGGAATCTGAATCCAATATTCCTAAACAAATTGTACGCAGGATATTGGTCTTGCAATACACAACGGATCAAGAATAGGAAAGAGTGCTTAGGCTACGTAGTCGAACAGAAGAAGCACTTCTTGCTAGGGAAAGGCTGGCAAGAGACCAACTGCTTAAGCCAAAGATAGTCCAAGAGGTCTAAAGAGAAGACAGAGAGGACTCTAAACCAAAGCGACAAAGGGATAGTAAACCTTATGTTAAGAGAGGTGGAGCCCCACTGTTACGATCCCTAACCGGTATCAGTTCTCAGCAATGGGTAGGCGATACTTCTCTTGTCTTCTCTTCTCGACGATAGTTCTTAGACCTGGGTCTACGATAAGATGGGAGAGACTCTTGTGTCGCTAGTCCTTATCGCCTATCGGACTCTTTCTTCAACTTGATTCGTGTAATAGAGTTCTCGGCTAGTAGGTAGGTATTTGTGAAGAGCGTACAGGTTTTATATTCTTAAATGCATAAAGTAATAAGTAGGGAAATAACTTAGAACGAAGTGTGAAGAGCCTATCTCCGTGGCCTTTTTTTCTTTTTTTTTGTCTTTTTTTTTTTATCTTCAAGTATTCAGTGATTTATGGTACAAGAACTTGCATGCAGCGCTAGCTATGGCATAAACAAAACCTTAATCTCAAAACCCGCAAGTAACAAAAGAACTCTCGCACCAGACTATATCAACCTCCTAAGCGTGTCCGATAGCCGACAGCAAATCCCTAAGGAAATAAAACAATAAAACGCATGATCATGACGAAAAATAATCTCCTAGCAAGCCTGAGAAAACACAACAGGGGAGGCCAGTCCCCTCACTGGGGAGCGAAGCCGTGGAGTGGTAGAGTAGACGCGTCCACGCTCGGGGGGCGTTGGGGGTCCCACGCCGCTGGGGGCATACCCCGTGGGAAACCTGTCACCGTGACGTTTATGTATCTAGCGAGGGAGTTGAGAGCGGTTGGGTTTGACCAGAGGGGGCTGTCTCTATCTAACCAAGTGAGTCCTGGGAGGTGGCGCTCATGAGGTTCCCTGTGGGACTCGCAGGACAGGATGGCATGGGTGAAGTCTTCTTCATCCTCCTCGCAAAACGGGCAGAGGGGAGAGGGGTCTTCAGTGAACCACGATGGGTGGGCGGCGAGGTAGCTCTTGCCTGATCGCATCTGGTGGATCCTCCGCGCCATGAACCTGCCAAGCCCCATGAAAGGCTGGGGTACCAGGGACATGGGGTAAGGGTAGGTAGGGGGCGGTGGGAACTGGTCGTTCCAATCTTTGACAAGTGACGATCTGATTTTCAATTTGACTGACATGTAGGCGGGGGTGCCTTCTCCTATCAGAGGAAAGGCTGGCGGGAGGAGGTCCGGGGAGGCCACCGGTAGAGGGCCGGAAGCGTCGATGAAGGGCAGGGTTCGATGAGCAATAGCATCAATTGGAAGGTGCTTTTTATAGGCGGGGAGGGGACAGGGGATCGCCATGAGAGAGGAGCATAGACCGATGCCAGGCCTCGCATGTAGTGACGGTGGTCGTCGAGGGCCCTGAAGGGGGACGAAGTCGGGAATGTAGGGTGGAGCCTGCCAGTTGCCGGGTTGGCCTCCGGCAGGAGGCAGACCAGCCTTATGGCTGCGAGCCTCTGGCGGTGACGTATCAGAAGGGGCATGGGGGGCAGGGCTGACTCGCAAGCAAGGGTGCCGACAGGAGTGGAGGAGCAGCAGTTCGTTACCCATCTTTGGACAGTCCTCCAGAACACCGACATGCTGTCGAGGAGGGTAAGACTCGGGGAGAAAAGGCCTGCGCCGTAGAGGAGGATCGGGGAGAGCAACGATGCAGCCAAACGGTGGCAGAGGAAGGGAGGAAGGCCCTTACCGAGTCTAGATAATCTTTTGATGGTGGCGAAGGCTCCCGGGGCCAGTCCGAGTCTTCTAACGAAGTGGGACGTGGTGCCTCTTGTGCCTGAAGTGGAGGAGGGCATGAACCAGTAGCCGAGCCATCATATTAGCTTAGAGGGGCGGAAGACGAGGTCATCCAGCGGGACCAGGATTGGGGGTGGGGGGATCTTCTGAGAGGGGGTCTCCCAGTGCATGAGTTCTGTCTTTGGGATCGAAAAGACACACCTAGCCTACCGGCCTTCCGCTGGAGGCTTCGGGTGATGCCCTGTAGCCTGTGGATATTCCCCCGGTAAGAGCCCGGGGCTACCGTGACCGCAAAGTCGTCCATGTAGGATAGGATGAGGCCCGTGGGGACTGAGAAGTGGAGGGCAGAGACATAAATAACAAAAAGCAGGGGGGAGATTGGGGAGCCCAGGGGGGTACCAACCGAGACAGGTGAGAAGATCTGTGGTGCACCCTGGAAAACCAGGTGGCAGGTGCGGCCGTGGAGGAAAGACCTTATCCATGAGATCATGTAGGGATTGACCGCTCTGGTGGCGAGTCTGTCGCAAAGTATCGGGGCCGAGACATTATCTAAGCCTCCTTTGATGTCTAGGAAAAGGGTCGAGACCTTGAGCTTAGGGCGCATAAACAGCTGGACCTCATGGGAGAGGGTAGCCGCCATGTCAAAGGTACTCAGACCAGGTAGGGAGCCAGTCTGGTTGGGGGAGAGGAGGCCCAGGAAACGAGCCAGGGCCGAAAGCCAGTTTGCCATCACCCACGCTAGGATCTTTGAAACAGTTTCCAGGAGGACGATGATGCGGAACGATGCGGGGGTGTCATAGGAGGGTTTACCAGGCTTGTCCAGCACTATGCCGTTGGCCTTTTTCAGTGAGGGAGGGTGGTGCCCATACCTAACCAGGGGGCCCAAGAGAGAGGTGAGGATGCTCGGGTTAATCAGATGGACTTTCTTCCAGACTGAGTAGGGTATTTGGTCCGGTCTGGGGGCGGAGGACGAAGAGGACTTCCGAAGAGCCGCGGATACTTCTTCCGCTGACAACTCTGTAACGTCTTTAAACTCACGTAGGACGCGAGGGGAGGGAGAGGACCCCTTCTCAGGGAAGAAGTGTTCGAGGAGGGCTTAGTGGATTTCGTGTGGGGTTTCTGCCCCCGGGATTTGGGGGAATCTGTGGGGCGGTTTGCCGCAGGCGAACCTTTTCGCCGTCCAGAGGGTCTGGGGGTTCGCCGTTTGCAGAAAGTTCTTCCAGTAATCATTCTTGGCCTTCTGGATAGCCTTGAAGTATAGGAGGCGTGCCTCCCTGCACAATTCATTGGACGAGGGGAGGGGGTCCTTGCGGGCCGCTCGGACGGCGGAGTGGAAGGCTGATCTTTCTGCTGTCAGGTTGGGGGTCCACCAGGGTTTCGACCTACAGGAGGGTCTTTTGTCGGGGGTGTGATCTTTGAGTTGGGACCTTATCCTATCCAGGGCCGTGTCAAACCAGATTGACAGTGTTCGCGGCGTATGGAGGGGGGAGGGGGGCGGAACTTCATCTTCTTTAGTCCTTCGGGGGCGGGCCAGTCGGTCTTCGTCCACGACGGAGAGGGAGGTGGGGGGCGGGCCAAGGGTTCCGATAGTCTGATGAGGATTGGGACGTGGTCTGAACCCGTTGGAGGTAGGGGCGTGCTCCAGGATTGGAAGTTGGGCAAGAGGGGGGCGATGGCAAATGCCAGGTCTATCACTGAGGGACGGAGGTTCATATCGAAGGGAAAGTAGGTGAGGGTACCGGGCGTGTTCAGAAGGCAGAAGCCTCCTTCGGCAGCTTTCTCAAAGAATGGAGAGGATGCCCCAAGGTCTTGAACCGAGAAGAGGCGACCTGGGTCAGCGGAGGGATGGTGGATGTTGAAGTCACCGACGACCAGCGCGGGGGAGGGCGTGGGGGGGAATGCAGCATCAGGCGAGATGGTCCTCTTGAAGGGGGAGCCGTCCCAAGTGCTCTAGAGGTTTACCACGCGGAACTTGGTTACAAAGGAATCAAAAAATCCAACTGAAGAAAAGAAATCCATCGCCATCCAGTCTCTTGCTTCAGAAAAAACAGGGAGGACTGAGAACTGCTTGGTGGAAGGAAGGTTGAGGTAACAGGCCACTCTAGGCTTGCCACCGTTAGGGCATGGGGGCAGAAAAGGCTTAAAATTCGGAAACGCAGGGGGCTTGCCCCTGTACAGTGGGGGGTCTTGAAGAGCGACAAGAGTGGGGGGGTGATCCAGTAGAGAAAAGGAATTAAGCAAGGAGAGGAACACATCCCAGCTT
Source organism: Tuber brumale (assembly GCA_014065205.1). Classification (NCBI taxonomy): domain Eukaryota; kingdom Fungi; phylum Ascomycota; class Pezizomycetes; order Pezizales; family Tuberaceae; genus Tuber; species Tuber brumale. The sequence goes on from JACCEG010000199.1 coordinate 282,894, forward strand.
CCCAAGCAGTTGTGTTGTAGAATGGATATGGAATTATCGGAGCCCGTCGCCAGCACGGAACTCACAGGGGAGGTGTGACCAGCCATTACACGCCTTCCAGCGTTTCAGGCAGCGGGATAGGAGTGGGAGTTGCCTGCCATGCGGGGTTGGGCAGGGCGCCTCCTTGGGGCTTTTGAACGTTTGTGAGGGGACGTGTTGGGGGGGCATCACCCCTCCTAGCACCGGGTGTCTCAAAATCGATGGGGGGTAGGAGGGCTCGTGTACCAGTTGAAGGACCCTCGCCGGGGTCATTCGTCGTGTCTATTCTTGCCTCATCCTGCGATAGAGGGGGTTCCCTACGGAGAGCAGGGGGTGCGGGTCTCGATGGGCAGTCTCGAGCGAAGGCCGGGTGGGAGCCTCTGCATACGGCGCAGAGCGGGGGAGAGGTCGGGCAGCAGTTAGCGACTTCTCTGAGATTTCCGCCATTCGGGCAGGTAGGGTTCTGGCACCTGTGTGCCTGTTTCCTGTGCGAGAGGGCGCAGATGGGACAGACCGGATGGTCGATCTTGCATCTAGCTGAAAGGTGTCCGTATTCGCAACAATTACGGCATTGAGTGAGGCCGTTAGCCGAGTATGCGCGCTCGATCTTACATCGAGAGGAGAAAAGGTAAGAGTTGCCCCGCATTGCGGCCTCATCCTCCGGGGCCACGGTGACTACTACTGAGGTCGCCTTTTTTAGGACCCGGGAGTCGCAGTGTGGATTGAGGTAGCGGGTGGAGAGGATCTAGACGTTCTTGACGTTGAGTATGGTAGTCGACAGGGACTGGAAGAGGTCGCCGTCATCCCCAGGGAGGTATGCAATAGGGAGGGAGTGAACAGCCAGTTGCACCTAGTTTGGTGCTGGGCGGAAGGGGAGCCAGGGGGAGTCTCCGACGGGGAAGGACTGACACAGGTTTGCAGAAAGTGCTTCCTAGTAAGGGGCGTAGGAGGTAGAAGGTACAAAAGGTGAAAGGGCAAGGAGGGTCACCGCTCCTCTGTCGTTTACCCGAGCAGAGAATGATAGGGTAATGTTGCAGCCGGCCTCCCGTAAGACTGAGGCGGCGAGGTCTGGGAAGGAGGCAGCTATGAGGTCGGCCTGGGGGTGAGTGAGGGGGGACGAGTGAGGGGCAGACTCAGCCGGACCAGATCCAACCTGGGCAGCAGTCGGGGCATTCTTGCTTTTGCTCGACTTGCACTTCTTCTTCTGTCCAGACGAAGCGGCTTGAGCATAGGAGGAGGGGCCGGGTTGGGCCGACGACTTTTGGGCTGGGTGGAACTCGGAGGCAGGTGGGTACTTACCTTCCCTGAAGGTCTGAGCTTCCCAAGAGCGCGGGAATTTGGCCGCTTAGGCAGCAGGGTTGCCATACCACTTCTGATCCTTGGTACTGTAGCAGGGTATGTCAGCATCACCC
>JACCEG010000002.1:17902-114736 GCA_014065205.1 Tuber brumale
CCCCCCCTCTCCTCCCACGATGGCTTCGGCCTAGGAGTGACGGCCACCTCCCCCTTTTTCCACTGCCATCGCTTCTGCTTTTTACACATTGAGGCTTTCCTCCCTTCGGGCTCCAGTCTACCTTTTGCCGACCCGTTCTCACCCCTTTCTTCGCTTAGCGAGGCCCCTCCTCACGGTCGGCAACTGCTCGCTTCCCATGCTTCAGACGGCTGGGAACACGGTTTCTGCGGTACGCGAGGACTACACTTTAGGCCTGATGGTCGACCTCGCTCCTCTCCTTCCTAGGGGACCTCTCTTATTCATTTCCGTTTGGCGTTGGCTGTGGTGGATGCCTGTCTCCCTGTGTGCACGCACGCCGTGGGGGAACGTCTCGGCTAGTAACTTTGGGGCCAGTCTCGCTTGGAGATTTGGCCATACCCTCCTAGTCATACGGTTCAAGTTGGGACTACTCTCGTTGGAGACCGCCTAGCAAGACACGAACACGAGTACCGATAGTCGACACGGTCGCGTTTGGTTTCTGGCCCGTTCTGGCGGTTGGATCGGCTTGCACCCTACTGCTACACCCTCTCTCGGCTAGCACCCTACTGCTCCACCCTCTCCCGCCGCAGCCCACAGGCGACTCTCTTTCTCAGTTACGTCACGTTCCGGGATAACTTCTACGGTTTTCTGCTGCCAGCGCTTATCTCTGGCTTGGTTGTTGTGGGGCTCACCCTAGTGCGAGATTTCTTTTGTTTTTTTTTCTGAGATGTCCTGGGCTGTTACCTTCTTATGTTTTCCTGCTTTCTGCTTAGTTAGGCTTCTCCTATTCTCTGAGTTCACTTGTGAGGTAGGGACGGGTTTTTCTTGGGGGCCAGATGTGCGGTTAGGCCCATACCAGAGAGTCTTGGAGATACGGTCGGGCCGGACGGGAGGAGGAATGGGGATTGTTTATGCCATAGCTAGCGCTGCATGCAAGTTCTTGTACCCTAAATAACAACGAATACATGAAGATAAAAAAAAAAAGAAAAAGAAAAAAAGCCGAGTAGATAGGCCAGGTCCTCTCCCTTCCCACACTCCCAGTCCGACCGCATAGCTGCCTCCTTCCCCAACGTTGCCGCCTCTGTCCTGCGTGAGGCGGGCTGCACTCTACCCCTATCCTTCTCTGCCAGGGTCAACGACAGAGGGGCAGTAACGCTTCTTGCCCTCTCCCCGTTGGTTCCCTCTACGGCTTATGCCCCCTACTACAACGCTCTCTCCACCAAGCTGAACGAATCGTTCCCAACCGGGGACACCCCGTGGCTCCCTTTCCGCCCTGCCCCTAACAAGGTCCAATTGGCGATGCACTCCCGCCCCATCCCCTACCTTTCCGAGCATGACGACGATCTTCTGCAATCCTTGTACAACACCATCCTGAACGTCAAGAACGTACAAATCCTCTCCGCCCACTACTTGAACCCCGATAGGGCCTCCAGAATCCTTAAGAGAGCGACCTCCGTTGTTGTGATGGTTGCCCCTGAGAATGAGGCCTCTATGCTGGGCAACGCTTACCTCTTCTCCTCTCGATGTAAGATCGAGAGAGCATATTCAGCTAACAGCCACACTCAGTGCCGCAACTGCTGGGAATATGGCCACCACTCAGCTAGATGCAAGGTTGATCACCCTGTCTGCCCAGTCTGCGCCCTCTCCCATCGAAAACAGGCACACAGATGCCAGAACCCCACCTGCCCCAGAGGCGGCAACCTCAGAGGTGTGGTTGACTGCTGTCCAACCTCTCCCTCGATGTGCGTGATCTGCAGAGGTCAATACCCGGCGTTCGCTAGAGAGTGCCCATCGAGACCTTCCCCCCCTGCTGCCCGCGAGGAGTCCCCTGTTCCGCAGAATGAGGAAGCTATGGACACGACGAACGACTCCGGCGAGGGTCCTTCAACTGGTTCACGATCCCTCCTGCCCCCCTTTGGTCTTGAAACACTCCGCCCTAGGCGTGGTGATGCCCCTCCAACACGTCCCCCCGTCCCTGCCCCAAAACCCCAAGGAGGTGCCCTGCCAAACCCCGCATGGCAGGAATCTCCCACTCCTCTCCCCCAGCCTGAGACGCCGGAAGGCGTGTAATGGTTGGTCACACCTCTCCTGTGAGTTCCGCGCTAGCGGCAGACTCCCGTAACCCGATATCCATTCTAGAACACAACTGCTTGGGAAGCTGGGATGTGTTTCTTTCCCTTTTTAATTCTTTTTCCTCGTTGGACTACCCCCCTACCATTGTTGCCCTCCAAGACCCCCCACTCCACAGGAACAGGCCCCCGTCGTTCCAGGGGTTCAAGCCTTTTCTCCCCCCCTGCCCCACTGGTGGCAAGCCCAGAGTGGCCTGCTATCTCCATCTTTCCTCCCCTCAGCAGTTTTCGGTCCTCCCGGTCTTTTCGGACGCTAGGGACTGGATGGCTGTTGATTTCCACTCTTCTGTTGGTTTCTTTGATTCTTTTGTTACCAAGTTCGGGGTTGTGAACCTCTATAGCACGTGGGATGGTTCCCCCTTTCGCCGAACCATCACTCGGGAGGTTACCTTCCCCCACACCTCTACGCCGACGCTGGTTGTCGGAGACTTTAACATACACCACCCCTCAGCTGACCCGGGCCGCCTCTGCTCGATCTCGGACCTGGGCGCCTCAGCCCCTTACTTCGAAAAGGCCGCGGAGGAGGACTTCTACCTCCTGAACACCCCAGGCATACTTACATATTTCCCCTTCGACCCCAACCTTCGCCCCTCGGTCATAGACCTTGCATTTGCCAACTCCTTTCTGTACCCCAACTTTCAGTCATGGGAAACTCCGTTGCCCCTGACAGGCTCCGACCATGTCCCTATACTCATTGTGCTTTCGCAGCCTTTGGCCCGCCCTCCCCTCCCTGCCCCTGCGTGGAAGATGACCGCCTGGCCCGCCCTTGAGGATGAGATTAGAGCCATGAGATTCGGCCCCCCTCCCCCCCTCCCCACGCCCCATACCCTCTCGACCTGGTTCGACACGGCCCTTGGAAGACTTAGGACTGTCCTCATGCTACACACCCCGGACAAGAGACCCTCGCCCCGATCTAAGCCCTGGTGGACCCCCGACCTCACGGCGCAGCGNCGGACAAGAGACCCTCGCCCCGATCTAAGGCCTGGTGGACCCCCGACCTCACGGCGCAGCGGGCTGCTTTCCACTCAACGGTCCGGTCGTCGCGTCGGGATCCACTCCCCTCGTCAAAGCAGCAGTGCAGAGAAGCCCGCCTACTATACTTCAAGGCCATAAAGAAGGGCAAAAGCGATTACTGGAACAATTTCCTCAAGGCAGCCACTCCCCAGACCCTCTGGACCGCGAAACGCTACGCCTTTGGTAGGCCTTCTGACAGGTTCCCACAGCTTCCCGGGGCCGTGTGCCCGGGGGACATCAACACAGCCCTCCTCTCCCACTTCTTCTCAGAGAAACAGTCCTCGGGCCCTCCAGCGATCTTATGCGAATTCAAGGATCCTTCCCCACTGTCGGCAGATGAGATTGCGGTTGCTCTTCGAAGCTCCTCCTCGTCCTCCGCTCCCGGCCCTGACCAGATCCCCTACTCCGTCTGGAAGAAGGTCCACACCTTGAACCCGACCATTCTCCCCTCCATCCTCGGCCCCCTTGTCCAGTACGGCCACCATCCCCGCTCCCTGAAGAGAGTGAACGGGATAGTCCTCGACAAGCCAGAGAAACCCTACTATGACACACCGGCCTCGTTCCGCATCATCGTTCTCCTCGAAACCATTTCCAAAATCCTAGAAAGGGTTATGGCCTCCAGACTCTCTGCCCTCGCCTGCTTCCTGGGCCTCTTGTCCCCCCACCCAACTGGTTCCCTTCCCGGTCTCAGTACCTTTGATGCAGCGGCGACCCTCTCTCACGAGGTACAACTCTTCATGTGCCCCAAACTCAAGGTCTCGATACTCTTCCTTGATATCAAGGGCGGTATCGACAATGTCTCGACCCCATTCTATGCGACAGGCTCGCCACTAAGGCGGTTAACCCGTACCTGGTGTCGTGGATCAGGTCCTTCCTCCACGGCCGCTCCTGCCGCCTGGTTTTCCAGGAGGCTCCCCATGTTTTTTCACCAATCTCTGTCGCCATCCCTCCAGGGTCCCCGATCTCCCCCCTTCTCTTTGTGATCTACGTCTCCTCCCTACATTTCCCGGTTGCCCGAGGCCTAATCCTTTCCTACGTGGACGACTTCGCAGTTACGGTCGCCTCTAGCTCTTACCGCAGGAACGTCCAGAGACTCCAAGGCATCACCAAAGTACTCCAAGCGAAAGCTGGTAAGGTGGGTGTGGCCTTCTCGATCCCCAAGACAGAACTCATGCACTGGGTTACCCCGGCCTAAAAGGTCCACCCACCCGCGATCCCTGTCTTGATAGATAGGCACCTTTTCTGTCCCCCCAAACTGATCCGTTGGCTTGGATACTGGTTCGAACCCTCATCCACTTCCTGCAATAAAGGCACTACCTCTCACTTCACGAGGAGGCTCGACTTGGCTCCAGGAGCCTTCGCGACGATCAAGCATCTTTCCAGGCCCGGTAAAGGCCTCCCTCCCTCTCTCTGCCACCGGCTAGCGTCCTCTCTTATCTCCCCCATCCTTTTCTATAGTGCAGACCTCTTCTCACCAAGCCTCACCCTCCTGGACAGGATGTCCGTCTTCTGGAGGGCCGTCCAAAGATGGGTGACGAACTGCTTCTCGTCCACCCCGGTTGGCATCCTGGCATGTGAGTCGGCCCTGCCCCCACTCCCGCTTCTGGTTCTTCACCGTCAAAGGCTGGCTGCTGTATGGCTTGTCTGCCTCCCCCCTGAGTCCAACCCGGCCACAGCCAGGCTACACCCGTCCGTCCCTACCTCCTCACCCTTTCGGGCTTCGGAGGACCATCGCCGATACAATAAGGGTTTGACGTCCGTCTATGCCCCGCTCCTCTAGAGGACCTCTCCGCCCTGTCCCCCCATACGGAAACATCTCCCGCTGGACGCAATTGCCCATAGAACCATCAGGTTCATCGACCCCGCCGGCCCGGTGCCGGTGGCCTCCCCCTCCCTCCTCCCTCCCGACCAGCTCCCCGTGGCGGCGGATGCCGCCTCTTACCAGTCAGTCAAGATCCGGCTGCGGAACGCTCTTCTCCAGGACTGGACTACTCAGTTTCCCCCCGCGCCCTACTACCCCTATGCCGCGTCACTCTGACCCCACCCGTTCATGGGCCTGGGGAGATTCATAGCGGGCAGGATCCATCAGATGCGCTCGGGCAAGAGCTACCTCGCTGCCCACCCCTCCTGGTTCAGTGACAACCCCTCCCCCCTCTGCCCCCATTGTGAGGACGGCGAGGAGGACTTCGCTCATGCTATCCTATTCTGCGAGTCTCGCAAGGAGCCGCATGAGCGCCACCTCCGGGGGCTCACGGACGTCGGCGGAGACAGCCCCCTATGGACTAACCACGACTCCCTCCACTCCCTGGCGAAGTACCTGAATGTGACCGCCATAGGCTTTCCTCCTGGCATGCCACCTGCACGCTGGGACCCCCCGCTTGCTTCTGTTTCTGCTGAGGAGGTTCTCCCGATTTATGGTCTTGCGCCCTGAAAGGAGGCCCCCGCCCCCCATTTGCATCCGCCCGGCCCCTGCGTTTGGTTACTGGTTGGTTTAGTTTTTTCGTCATGAGTTTTTGTTTTTTCTTGCTTTAGTTCCTTGGGATTTCGTGTCGGCTATCGGACACAGACAGGCGGATTTTATAGTTTGGTGCGAGTATTTCTTTTGTGTTTGCGAGTTCTTGAGATTAAGGTTTTTCTTTATACCATAGCTAGCGCTGCATGCAAGTTCTTGTACCGTAAACAAAGAATATATGAAGATAAAAAAAAAAGAAACAACAAAAAAAAAAGACAAAGAAAAAGCCGTGTAGATAGGCTCTTCACGCTTCGTTCTAAGTTATTTCCTTATTTATTACTTTATGCTTTTAGGAATATAAAACCTTACGCTCTTTATGAATTACCTACAAGAGACTAGAACTCCATCACCAGAATGGAGTTGAAGAAAGAGTCCGATGGGCGATAAGGACTAGAGACACAAGAGTCTCTCCCACCCTATTGTAGGGATCGGCCTAAGAACTTTCGTCAAGAGAGAACAGGAGAAGTATCGTTTACCCGTTGCTGAGAACTGATACCAGGTAGGGATCGCAATATCATGTACAAAACATAACATACCTATGACTCATAACTATGAGTCATATGAAAACGTCTTCCTTGCTAAGCCACATTCGTGACACAAGATTAATAACAAAGGTAATATTAGTATTACATTAGAAATACATAGATTCTGAGTCTTTATATTGTGCTTTGTATAATATACGTGTTAGGAAGACGCCGAACTCAAGTATATAACCGAGGGACGTAGGCCAAAACCTTGCGTTGATGAATCTGTCAAGGAAGGCTCGTCTCGATAAAAGTAAGGTAAAGATTTATTAGGCAAACAATTATATATTGATAAGATCTCTTCTCCGTTGCTTGATGATGTCTGTAAAGCTCGGGAGGTACTTCGATATTTATATCCTATGTCTGAGTGTTCGTGGACTACTTCTAACTAATATGCCTCTGAAGTACCTCTCTGGTTTTAATAAGCAAACGTCAAGAATCTTATAAGTGCAAACACCGTTTGACTCTGAAACTTATCACACCCGTTTGCGGACTCGGAATAGTATTCCTCCGTTGAGATGACTGCGCTATTTGTTATACCAAACAGCCATCTCCAACTTAGCTGTCCGCATAGACTTTTATATGACTTTAGTCTTGTTGACTATCGTCCTGTCATCTCTGCGGTCATGAAGTGATCAGGTTCATGCCGGGCCACCTAGTGCCAATAGCAAGTCCGAGCCCGACATGTCAGCGTCTTAAGGGTCTCCGGCTTATCTAGGTCTTCCATTCTGAGCATGCTTCCCCTTGGTCCGCCGGCCTCCGTAGAGGGGTCCTATTACTAGGACCAACCAACCTACAGCTGATCTCAGAAGGGTATGGGTGGATTCGGTATACCCCTAATAGCTTTCACTACTGGGATATCCTCCTAGAGTATTTCTCCGAAAATGTCCCGTTGCTTTTGGCCCATAGTTTAGGAAGCCCAACTTTGAAGCCTAGTATCTCAATGCACCTGCAACGGAATTCCTCCATTCTACTTCCCAGATGTCGCCAAAGGTCCCCTCCCATATATCCTGCGAACAGCATGCGGTCGGACGGACGGCGGCGATGTATATGGTGTTATGAAGTGGGCTTCATTGATGTGACATTTTAGTTATGGGACGCAACTCTCGAAATCTCGCTAATGACGTGCGGGCCCCATAAGGGGGCCGGATGGGGGTGTTGGCACTCCGGTAAATTGAGAGTCTGTGCGTAGTTACCCCACCATGGGTCTGTGCACATGTCTCGGATTTCCATATACCTAACATGAGCTCTCTCCTTCCAGGCTTCGCCTCGAATACCTTTATAACCATTTTTTATAATTTCTTCTAAATACATTTTAAAACTCAGTGTGGTCAGGGTAAAAAACCTTCCGCGTTTACTTGGCCACAGTAGGAAAACCTTTTCCTCACTATCTTACTTCTGCCCTTCCTGGCATGTCTGGATTTTCGTTATGAAAATTCTCCACAACTTCCTCCGCATTTTCCATACAGGTGGCAGGCTCCCATGTGTTCTCATCTTCCGAACATCCTTGCCATTTAACGAAGTACCACTGTTCTTGCTTCTCTTGATAGCGGCTGCGTACTCGTTTCCTGTAAGAACGAATCTCGCTTCTTACGATTTTTTCAACCTCCCATTGCAGATCGCCATCAATGTCCTCCGGTTCTCTAGGGGGTTGTTGGCGATTGTCATGAACTGACTCGCAGTAGGGTTCCAATAGTGCGACATGGAATATGGGATGCATGTTCTATCGATCAGATATTTTGAGCTTAAATGCTCTGGACCCGCGTTTTTCTATAATTTGGAAGGGGCCATATAGCTTGGGACTTAGCTTCTTGGATTTCCGTCAGGTGCGAATGTTTTTTGCGTTTAACTTTACTTTGTCCCCAATCTTGAGGTCCGGCTGTTGTCGAGCCCTCCCCCTCATAATATTTCGACATCCCTTCTCGTGTCTTTTCTAGCGACCCTCTCGCTTGTTCATGTATCGTCTTAATCCAGTTTGCATAAAGTGTTGCTCCTGGATTTTGAGCTTCGCGCTCCTTCATCCACTCTGTCTGTGAATGGAATCCGTAGTTCGCATAGAATGGTGACATCCCGTGAGCATTGGTTGCGGAGTTGTTATAGGCATGTTCAGCCAGCGGTAGTAACTGATACCAGTCATCATGATCGTAATTGACAAAACTTCGAACGTAACCTTCCAGCACTGGGTTGGTACGTTCGGTTTGTCCGTCAGTCTGAGCGTGGTACGCCGTCGACATTCTTCGCTTAATTTGCCGCACCTTGCACAGGGATTCGCAAAATTCTCCTGCGAACTTTGAGTCCATGTCGGAGACGATTTCAGTTGGCAGGCCGTGCAGCCTCCATACTTCTTTCAGGAATGCGTTTGCGACATCTTTGGCCGTAGCCGAGGTCTGAAGTCCGATGAAATGTGCCATCTTAGTGAATCGATCGACTACTACCATTATCTGAGTACATCCTTGCGACTCTGGTAGTTGTGTAATGAAGTCCACTGAGATGGACGCCCATGCTGCGTACGGTATTTGCAATGGTTGCAATAATCCGTACTTAGCCTATCTGGGCGATTTGTTATGTTGGCATTCATCTCAGGATCGTACGTAGTCGTTGACCCATGCCGCAAGTCCTTTCCAGTAGAAGTCTCTCATGATTATTTCCAAAGTTTTTTCTTGTCCGAAATGTCCTGCCACTTTTGCATCGTGACATTCTTCTGTAATCTTAGTATATAGCGCCTAACTGTCTAGTACAAATAGTCTTTGCTTATAATATAGTAAATTGTCGGTTAAGGTCCAATCTTTGGGGAAATCCTTTCCTTCGTCTCGTAGCTTAATGAGTTCTTCCCTCCGTTGCCTCCAACCTGCATCTGTCTCGATAGCAGCCTGTATCTCGTTTAAGAATTCAGGATTGAACTGCTTCATACGTTTCTGCAGAATAATAGCATTGGACATTAGAACCTTTTCGGTTACTTCTGAAATATCGTACCAATGTTCGTTGTCTTTAGCCGATGCCTGTAGGTAGCTGATGGTAGGTTCCTGTGCCTTGACGATCAAGGATCTTGTCGCTATATCGGTGCTTCCGAATCCTGCAGTTCCTCGCTCCAGTTTCTTCCAAGTCGTCGACTTCCATCATGTCCGAGGTGTTGACCTTTTCTACCACTAATTGAGCTATGCTATCGCGCATTCTTATTTGGCAGTCCACATCTTTATGGTTGAAAAGTACGACTTTGAGTTCGCCGGTGTAAACAGCATCGATTACTCCTGCACTGGTAGAGATTCCCCTTCGGACCGCTAATCCACTTCTTGGGGCAACTCTTCCATAAGTTCCTTCGGGTAGCCCCACAGCTATACCCGTCCTTATTAATGCCTGTCCATATTTCGGAACAATGTCATCCTCTATGGCATACAGATCCTGTCCTGCCACCATTCTTGAGCCCTTTGTCGGCAAGTATGCCTTTTTGCTCAATCTCTAGACCCTAATTACGGGTTCCTTTCCTCCTCTTCGAGGTTCAAAATCCAAATCTTTATCTCTATCCCAGTCTTCTCCTTCATCGCCTACCCTCGCTACTAGCGACACCAAGAAATTTTCTTCTTTCAAGGTTTTCTGTTCGCGATGTGTAGCTCCCTCCTCAAGACGTTACTCCGGCCGTCTGCTTAGTGCGTCCGGCTTTCCGCCCTTTGTGCCTGGTCGGTATACAATGCGAAAATTGTATTCTACCAACTTCTGGGGTCATCGAATTTGACGGCCACTCCCGACTTGTGAGGTGAGGAAGTATTGTAGGTTTTGATGGTCGGTAAAGACTGTGATCGGTTTCTCCGTTCCGATTAAGTAGTGTCTCCATTCCTTAAAAGCTTCTAGGATCTCAAGGAGTTCTTTATCATGAATCTCATAATTGCGTTCCACCGAGTTTAACTTTCTGGAATGGAAAGCTACTGGGTGTAACCTTTTCTCAAAGTATTGGGAAAGGACGTAGCCAAGTGCAAAATGGCTAGCGTCGGTTTCTACCACTGTTTCTCTTTCCGGGTAAAAAGTGGTGAAGTATGGGAGCTGTTGTGAATCGGTGTTTTAGCTCCCCAAAAGCTGTATCTTGCTCAGCCCCCCATTTGAAATTTTTCGGATTTCCTTGTAATGTCTCGGTTATTGGCTTGCAAATAGCGGAGAAGTTTTTTATAAATAGTCGGTAGAAGTTAGCAAATCCCATAAAGACTTGTACTTCTCTAACCGACTTTGATGCTTTCCAGACTATTATGGATTCCACCTTTCGGGTGCTTATAGACACCCCATCGACCGCCACCATATAGCCGAGGAATTCCACCTCCGTGGCATGGAAAGTCGATTTCTTTAGCGCTACCGCTAACTGAAAGTCTGATAGACTTTGTAAAACTTTCTTAACAGCTTCGATGTGTTCCTTTTCATCCTTTGAGTAGATGAGAATATCATCAAGCTAACACACGACTCCGATGTCCAAGTATTCCTGTAGAACTTGGTTCATCATGTCTTGGAAGGTTGCCGGAGTATTGACCAATCCAAAAGGCATAACCTTATATTCGTAGTGTCCGTATCTTGTACGAAACGCTGTCTTCCATTCATCTGCTTCCTTTATCCTAATCAGATGGTAGCCGTCCTTAAGGTCTAACTTGGTGAAGATCTTTGCGCCGACTACTCTATCTCTGAGTTCGGACATTAGTGAAAGGGGATGTTTGTTGAGGATAGTAATCTTATTTAGATTCCGATAATCTACAACTAAGCGTAGTCTACCATCTAGTTTGGGTACGAATAATATGGGTGCGCCGGCTGGCGATTGGCTCCGTGTGATTTTCCCTTGTTTAATCATCGTTTCCAAGTATTCACGTAAAGCCTTAAGATGTTTTTCGGACAGTGGATATATCGGTCCCCAGGGGGGAGTTGAACCTGGAATCAGTTTGATTTCGTGATCGAATGTCCGTCTTGGGGCTAATTTTTCTGCCGTCTGGGCTTCAAACAAATGTTTGTAATTCCAGTATTCTTTTGGTAATGATTCGAGGTCCACCGTATTCTCGATAGCTCCGATTCTTCCGATGCGGCAGGCATTCGGATCCCCAGCGACGGATTCGTCATATTCAAACATATCCGCTATTCCTTCATCTTCTTCCACACAGTTTTCGCAACATTTTGCGGAGAAGGTCCAATTTTCTGCATCTTCTATGTGAGACACTAAGTGTTCACAATGCCACCAACCGAAAGGAATTATCATTCCATAGTGACCTGCTTTAGCCACTTCACACCACACTTCAGAGATGTGTCGGTTTTTTCCTATTTCCAATTTAATTGGGAGAGAGTAACACTTCCCTCCAGAGGCGGATGACGATCTATCAAAGCCTAAGATATCGACTACATTGTTGCGTTCTATAGAGGGAACGCGAAGGTCTTCAACTAGGTCCTTATTGATAAGGAATATGTTGGATCCCGAGTCCAATAAGACTTTAACTTTTTATCGCTTATCGTGTATATGGAGGTAAGCGATCCCCTCTGGACAGTTGTATCGTTTTGGTTTTGGTGCGTCTAGTTCCGTGCGCTTAGCGCGGATAAGACTTTCTTGGTTCTTTCGCTTAGGCATCGTCAGTAAGGGGTGTAGGTAACAAGATGTTTGTTACTACGCCCACGTAGTTTCGACCATTAAGGTCTCCTCAGATAAACTAGTAACTCTTTAGCTCTAACAATCTGGGTCTACATACTAAGCGGCGTTTCACCGATACGCTATGGCGCACGACCAGTTTTCAGGCTGGATGCCTTCTCCCAACACCCCAGACCTAGGCTCATAGCAGATTTTCAGGCAGTTATTAGCCATTTTACTCCCCTGGTGTGGGGGTTCCCGTATTCACTGAGTCATTTCCCTTAGGATTTCGGTTATCCGTCGAGCTCCCTCAGAGGGGCCTTGCGCACCAAAGCAGTACATCTCTATCCCACACTCTGGCCAAAAGGCAAGATAGTACATACGTATAATACGACTCAGACTCGTGTGGTAGGTCGAACGGCCCGCGTCGGTTGTCCTTCTTTCATGTATTGTTATCAGGTAGATCTTGCATTGCTATGTCCCAACTTCTTCGGTATAGTAACTTGCTTAAACATGGGTAGCAGGCAACCACTAGGTGACTCAAGAGACTTCGTACTATTGGCTCCCGGGCCATGTGGGCATGTTAACTATCCTCTCTTTCGATCAAGACTCTCTATATCTTGATTCTTGTGTTCGAGCTCGTAAGTCCCCCGTGGGGTCCCTTCGCTTAGAGCCTACTTACGTTGATCCTGAAAGGAGAGACTACCTTCGCACCGCTTTGATCATTTTGAGTTTCGACTCCCGTAGTTGTACATGGACTACCCGATCCCCGTCGTGGTCGGTACCCAATACACCCCAGCCGAAGTGGGTTCCCGTTTCGATTCCAGCTCCATCAGGACACTGAATACCAAATCGCCGTCGCCGTTGGTGCCAATGAACTGACCTAGGTCAGTTCCTCGTCATCCCCCAGTTCCCAGATCTTATTTACCTGGGCTGGGTTCTGGACGGTTGCCACTCTGCGAGCCAATTTAGGCTTCGCAATAGCCGATCTTGCTCGTCGAATTCCCATTTTTGTCGGTCTTGATGTTAGGCATATGGAAATCCGAGACATGTGCACAGACCTACGGTAGGGTAACTGCGCACAGACCCTCAATTTACCGGAGTGCCAACACCCCCCTCCGGCCCCCTTATGGGGCCCGCACGTCATTAGCGAGATTCCGAGAGTTGCGTCCCATAACTAAAATGTCATATCAATGAAGCCCACTTCATAACACCATATAGGTCGCCGCCGTCCGTCCGACCGCATCCTGTTCGCAGGATATACGAGAGGGAACCTTTCGTGACATCTGGGAAGTGGAACGGAGCTAATCCGTGGGAGGCGCATTGAGATACTAGGCTTCAAGGTTAGGCTTCCTAAACTATGAGCCGAAAGTGACGGGACGTTTTCGGCGAAATACTCTAAGAGGATATCCCCGTGGCGAAAGCTATTAGGGGTATACTGAATCCACCCATATCCTTCTGAGATCAGCTGTAGGTTGGTTGGTCCTAGCAATAGGACCCCTCTACGGAGGCCGGCGGACCAAGGGGAAGCACGCTCAGAATGGAAGACCTAGATAAGTCGGAGCCCCTTAAAACGTTGACACGTTGGGCTCGGACTTGCGATTGGCACTAGGTCGCCCGGTATGAACCTGATCACTTCATGACCGAAGAGACTACTGGGATGATAGTCAACAAGACTAAAGTAATATAATAGTCTATGCGGACATCTAAGTTAGAGGCCGCTGTTTGGAATAACAAATAGCGCAGTCATCTCAACGGAGGAATACTATTCCAAGTCTGCGAAAGGGTGTGATAAGTTTCAGGGTCAAACGGTGTTCGCACTTATAAGATTCTGGACGTTTGCGTATTAAAACCAGATTGGTACTTCGGAGGCATAGTAGTTAGAAGTAGTCCGCGAACACTCAGACACGGGATATAAATATCAAAGTGCCTCCCGAGCTTTACAGACATCATCAAGCAACGGAGAAGAGATCTTATCAATATAATATTGTTTTACGCTTTAAATCTTTACCTTACCTATTTTATCGAGACGAGCCTTCCTCGACAGATTCTCCAATCAAAGATTTCGGGCCTACGTCCCTCAGTTATATACTTGAGTTTGGCGTCCGCCTAACACTTAAGCTGACCGTTGCCGCCGATATATGGGCATCTCCCCAACACATCTGATAGGTGTGGTTTTTCTTTCCACAACGTGTGCAATCTCCTTCTTTTCCTCGAGTGCCTATCATACTCTGCGGGATCCCGGTATGGGCCTGGGCGAAGTTTGTGTCGGTGGTCTTTGTTGCACCTCCCAACCTTTTCCTTGGCTTCTCCAGTTCCACGTCCCTTTTCCGTTTTCATGGTGGGGCTCCACCTCCCTTGACATAAGGTTTAGTATCCCTTTGTCGTTTCAGTTTATAGTCCCGTCGGTCTTCTCTTTTGACCTCTTGCACTATTTTGGGCCTCGACGGTTGGTCTCGCCCAATTTTCTTTCTGGCTAGTAGTTCTTCTTCTGACCGTCCGCATAGCCTTAGTGCCTCTTCCCATTCTTGACCCGTCGTATATTGCAGGGCCGACAACCTGCGGACAATCTGTTCCCGAAGTTTGTCTTCGACTACCTCTCTCCAGGATTCCCCTGTCATGCGTGCACGAATGTTATGGTTGTGCATGACTGTCAGATAGCGTTCAATACTACCGTCGTACGTGACTAGTTTCATTGCTTGAAGAGCTAGTCTTTCAGCTTCTACCGCGGCGAATCACTTGATCATATCATGTTCAAAGCGAGTCCATGTCGCCAGCTCTGGCTGCTGGGTTTCCCCTGGAAGTCCATCCATAGCCTTCCGGTACCATATGGTATACGGAAGGACTATGTCTCCTTTCGTACGGCTGAGCGCATATATGACACGTTCCCGGGCGTCATCCCAGATTCTCGGATTTCTTTCGAAATAGTCGGTGCATTGAAGGATCCACACATATATGTCTTGTGCAGGTCTATCTTCAAAGAATGGGGGAGGCTCTGATGGTCGCTTAATATTTAGCGCCATCGCGTTGGCAAGTATTTCTGCCATGCCAGACTGTTCTGGTGTTTGTCCTTGCCTGCCTCAGCTAGGACCTCCTCTTCGTCTTCCTCTCTCATCATCATCATCATCATCCCCGTCATCGTCACTAGGATCCCCTAAGTTACCTCCCTGGGCACCTGAGGGGAATGCATCAGCGGTTTCTCGGCCTTTGCCTTTGTCCCTACATGTAGGTGGAGCATAGTACTCCTCGTCGTCAGTTTCTTGCACTGTGGGTAAGGGTGCGGGTCCCGCAGCTTCGGGACTTGGTGCCGCAGCTAGTATCTTATTTATAGCCGCTGTTAACCCTTTTAGGGTTTGGTTTGTCTCGATGTTCTGCAGTTGTTGCTGGTCCTGAGACCTGCGAAACTCCGCTTGGCGCGTAGCCTGATCTGTCCGCATTTGTCCTAGAGTACGATTGACTTCTCTTTCCTGTGTGACACTCAGGGCGCGGAATTCGACGAATTCCGCTCTTAGACTGAGGACCATTTGTTCCAGAGTCTGGTCTCAGGCCAATGCCGCTTGACTTTCTTCCCCGCGGGTCCTATGTAACCTCGTGGTTACCTCTTCATGTTCCTGTTGATGCCGTTCCTGAGCGTCAATTTTCTTTGTGACTTCTCGTAACATCTCTTCTTGTATCCCCTTGACTTCACTTTCCACGCCTGCCAGCTGCATCAACAAGATTGCAATATCGTTATCGCGGACATCTTGTCCATCAGCGATTTGCTGTTGAACCTTAATTAATTTTAAGGTATTATCTTGAGTAGCTCCCTTCAAATGTTTGAAGGCAATATTGGCTTGGTCGAGCGAGGTATCTATGTCTTGTCTTATCTGACCCAACGTTACCCCAAGACGTGCAGCCAATCTGGCTAAGTTTGCAGCGTGGTCTCCTGGTCTCGGTGTGGGGGCCCTTGATATCCTATGAGTGCTTGCGACACTAGAGGATCGGTGAGAGAGTAAATTTCCTCTCCGGAACGCAGGTTCCTGAGGCATTGAAGGGAAGGGACTATGAATGGCAGAATCATTCGCTTTATCCGTGGTGTCCAGTCGGGTATCTATTGGTTCACCCGCCGTTAATCTTTTCCTCAGGTCCTGAGGTATCTCCACCATTGTGATGCTTTCCAGATATGCTAGCTGCTCTAGTAGCCCTGGATGAGTGATTACTGGTACTGCGTACCAAAGTTCTCGATATCCTTTAAAAGGTTTAAGGAATCGTATGTAACGTGTCCAACGTTTGAGATACTTTAGAGGTGTAGGTGTAAGAGAGTTTGGTTGGTCCGATTCTGGACTCAAAACCTGAATCTCCTTTTTCTCGAGGTTTAGAATGTACTTATAGTACATATAAAAGTGTATTAGGCCCAGGCCGAGGGGATGTCTAGCCCCCGGATGACTGTGCCTTCTTTTTCTTTTTCCTTTTCGGCCATGATCAGGGAGCACTGGGTGCTCCAGTCGATAAAGCTTTCTGACTCGGTCGAAGTCCACTCAAAGTCCGAACCGTGCCAGGTGCGATATATGCGATTGAATTGATCCCTTGTAGGGATCCCGAAAGGTACGGTGAACCACGAGGGTTCTTGCATATATTCTTCTTCGATCTCGAACAGCTCGGTTTCAAATCTTTCTTCGAAGGAATGAATATAGATTGGACAGTGAGGTGCTTCGAAAATGTAATCGAAGTCTGAGGTGAGGGTGGAGTTTGAAGTGAACTCGTAGTTCATATAGTGAGCCTTGGTAACAGGAGAACTATCAATATACTGTTAGGCGGACGCCGAACTCAAGTATATAACCGAGGGACGCAGGCCAAAAATCTTCGTTGGAGAATCTGTCGAGGAAGGCTCGTCTCGATAAAAGTAAGGTAAAGATTTATTAGGCAAACAATTTTATATTGATAAGTTCTCTTCTCCGTTGCTTGATGATGTCTGTAAAGCTCGGGAGGCACTTCGATATTTATATCCCGCCTCTGAGTGTTCGCGGACTACTTCTAACTACTATGCCTCCGAAGTACCACTCTAGTTTTAATACGCAAACGTCCAGAATCTTATAAGTGCAAACACCGTTTGACCCTGAAACTTATCACACCCGTTTGCGGACTCGGAATAGTATTCCTCCATTGAGATGACTGCGCTATTTGTTATACCAAACAGCTGTCTCCAACTTAGATGTCCGCATAGACTTTTATATGACTTTAGTCTTGTTGACTATTGTCCAGTCATCTCTTCGGTCATGAAGTGATCAGGTTCATGCCGGGCTACCTAGTGCCAATCGCAAGTCCGAGCCCGACGTGTCAGCGTCTTAAGGGTCTCCGGCTTATCTAGGTCTTCCATTCTGCGCATGCTTCCCCTTGGTCCGCCGGCCTATGTAGAGGGGTCCTATTACTAGGACCAACCAACCTACAGCTGATCTCAGAAGGGTATGGGTGGATTCGGTATACCCCTAATAGCTTTCACTACTGGGATATCCTCCTAGAGTATTTCTCCGAAAACGTCCCGTTACTTTCGGCCCATAGTTTAAGAAGCCCAACTTTGAAGACTACTATCTCAATGCGCCTGCAACGGATTTCCTCCGTTCCACTTCTCAGATGTCGCCAAAGGTCCCCTCTCATATATCCTGCGAACAGCATGCGGTCGGATGGACGGCGGCAACGTATATGGTGTTATGAAATGGGCTTCATTGATATGACATTTTAGTTATGGGACGCAACTCTCAAAATCTTGCTAATGACGTGCGGGCCCCATAAGAGGGCCGGAGGGGGGTGTTGGCACTCTGGTAAATTGAGGGTCTGTGCGTAGTTACCCTACCATGGGTCTGTGCACATGTCTCAGATTTCCATATGCCTAACAATACCCTACCTCCTAATAAGATAAACCTTACCTGCTGAGCCACTAATACTCAATTATTGAGTTTGCAGAGTGTAGCTGGTGTAACACTTTTCTCCTGCTCTTACCAAAAGTTGGAGTTTTCAAATTAGATAGGCTTTACAACTAGCAGTTTTATGTAAGAAAAAAAAACCTCATGGTTATTCTCCTTCACTCTCTCTTTAATCCTGAGGTTTTTTTTTTTCCAGTAAAGCGACTAGTTGTGAAGCCTATCTAATTTGAAATTCCTTGAAAATCTGGTGCACGTTTTGGATGACAAGCACCATAATTGTATTAGGAGCCTGTGCCTGTACTCGAGTACTTTTCGTTACTGGCCAGGCCGATGGTATTATTTATTGTATTATCAAATTTCGTCATTTATTCCATTCAATTTGGGTTACTTACTGGGTAAAGCCTGGGATAACTCTCACGGGGGTTTGTCTTTATGGAGGGTATGATACAATATTATGGAATATTTATTTGGGGAGGAGTAAAACCTCACTTGGGAGTCTTTTTTATGACCTCCAACTCCCCGTTTGAGGCATTCTGGAGCATCATCCTCTCGTGAATCGAGAGGATATGATAATGTTATCATAACAATAATATTATCATACTATAGGCGCAAGTGATCGGGGCCTTACCGGTAGTCCCCTCACCCCTCCACCACCAAAGCGTATTCCGAGTGATTAATCAAATACCATCAGATAAGATCAGATAAGATCGGACAACCAGCTCAATAATGCCCTGCCCACACGGTCCACACCAACCATCCGTTCAAGGTTTCAAAGCTTCCAGGAGCGCGAACCCAGGGCCTTCCACCTTTCCCACGAACAACCCGCAAATGACGACCTCCAACGGTGACAACACCCCCGCACCTGCCCCTAACGGGGGCGAATTAGCCCAACAAATGAACGAGGAGACGAAAAAGAAGTACACTAAAGGTACCCCCTTCCCTCCCTTCCTCTTGCCTACAGACTGACCCTAACATACCCCCTTCCCCACAGATCGCAAGGTCGGAGAGGGAACCTATGCCGTGGTCCACCTCGGCCATGTCAAATCCACTGCCCTCCCCGTCGCAATCAAGAAGATCAAACTCTCCGCGATGGTGGACGGGATCTCGATGGATGCGATCCGTGAGGTCAAGTTCCTGCAGGAGCTGCGGCACGAGAACATCATCCGACTGATCGACGTCTTCTCCAGCAAGAACCAAAACTTGAACCTCGTGCTCGAGTTCTTGGACTCGGATCTCGAGATGATCATCAAGGATACCAAGATTGGGTTTGGCGGCGCGGATATCAAGAGTTGGCTTGCGATGAGTCTGAGGGGGCTTTGGTGGTGTCATAAAAATTTTGTTTTGCATAGGGCTGGTTTACTCCATGTTTCCCTCTGGGGGGTGGGCACAGGGGCTAATGATGGGGATGATGAATAGGATATCAAACCAAACAATCTCCTCCTGTCAACAAATGGTCAACTAAAACTCGCGGATTTTGGCCTCGCCCGCAGCTTCTCGGACCCGTACCGCGCTATGACCAGCACAGTGATAACCCGCTGGTACCGTCCTCCGGAGCTCCTTTTCGGTGCTAAGTCCTACTCCTCATCCGTGGACATATTCTCCCTTGGCCTCGTCTTCGCAGAACTCCTCCTCCGCGTGCCCTTCCTCCCTGGCGACTCGGACGTGCACCAATTGAAATTAATCGCCACAGCACTCGGCACGCCCACGGAGCAGAACTGGCCGGGCGTGACGAAGCTGCCGGGTTACGTCATCCCGAACACCGACGATATAAGACCCGAGCAAGGGAGACTCTTCTACGGTGAAACTTTCAGAACACTGACGCCGGAGGGCCTGACGTTGCTCATGTCCATGCTTAGATTGGATCCCCGAAAGCGCTGGTCTGCAAAACAGTGCTTGGAGAGCGAGTGGTTCAAGGAGGAGCCTACGCCCACGAAACCGGAATTGCTACCCAGGAAGGGTGGCGGGAAGGGGATTGAGAAGGTCGGTGGTGATCTCAAGAGAAGGGCGGGCTGGGATGAGGGCACCGACGCTGCGGAGCTGGAGGGGCATAGAGGTAGGAAAGTTGCCAGGAAGTTGGACTTTGGCGGGAAATAAAGTCACATTTTCTTTTCATAATTTAGAAAAGGGCCTTTACTGTATACTTAATTTGCGGCGTTAGGAAAAATGGGGCGTTCTGCTTTTGCTTTGTTATTATATCTCTCATGGAGGGGTTCTCTACATTGAATGATTGTTTGTGGGGGTTATGAGACTGTCGTGATTCGTGATAGTCCGTTTATGGGACTTTGGTGTTAGTGATGCCGGCCGCCGGCTTCTAATTACCGATAGGTTGTGGATTCTCCATTGCATTGCCGTTGGGAATGGTCTTTGTCGCAATATATGTGGGACGAATAATCGCCTGTGAGTCCACACCACATCACCAAGTAATGAAGGGGAAATTCTCTAGATTCACACTCATTTGGATTAGGGGGATTATTGCCAAGGCTATATTATCTACAAACCATCCGAATCCTGCGACCACAAAGAGACCTACGAACGATTGGTAGGGCATTAGAAACCAGGTTCGGGGGATCTGCCCATACTGATATTTTGCCTCTGCCAATATCTTGCATTGCTTTGCTGAGAATATCCGCTTTCGCTTGATATGCTGGATCGATATTTCTACCTTGGGGTTATTATATCCAAATATTATATAGATACATGGGATTAACTTGAGCTATCGGTAATCCGAACCCCCTTTTGAATAATATGATAAGGGAGTTGCATGCTTGGTATAATAGGTCTAACCTGCCTTCCTTTTTTGCTCAAACTCGCCTTTCCTTCTTCTGGGGAGGGGGGGGGGTGCGCGATTGAGGAAGGAGGAGGAGCTGACTTGCGGCTTTTTTTTTTTATAGCACATGCTATTATACATAGGGGAGTAATCTAAGCTGGATGGGAGTTTGTTGAGGGCCGGGAAGGGAGTTTCCTTATGAGAGTGAAAAAGTGGTGTAATCCAGCCCCCCACTTTATCGTACCATAGTATCATAATATTATATTGTCTGTCAGGGAATTGGTCTGCCCGGGTGTTTATATCATGATATGATAGGATGGGGAAGGGGCATATGGTCAGTGTTTTAGGGGTTGGCCCTCTCTTTCAAAGAGGAATCTGGTGGGTGTTGGGGGGTACGGGGTCTGGGGGATGGAGAGCAAAGGAGCGAGAACAATGCTCTTGTGATTTTTGCGGTTCCTTATGGAATATGATACGTTGCCATAGGTGTCTTGGCGGGTCAGTGATCTGGTGACGGGAAAATTTTGCTGGTGGCTTCAGCCGCATCTGCACAATGGAGATGATAAGTTGGTGCTGTGCTTGAACGTGTATGATATTATCATACAAGATTGGTTGTCATTTTTACAATTCATCCCCTTCCTCATCGTCATCCTCTTCCACTTTAATACTATTTATGTTCCCCATATCGGCCTTCTCCTCCGTCTTGATGTCAGCCTTCTTCTCATCTGGGAAATCTTCCAATCCAACTTCCTCCCCTTTAGCTGTTGAGTCCCTTCTCATTTTATAAAACTTATCCAAGGCGTCTCGTCTCTGCTTCTGCGTCCATCCCTCAACGACAAGCGCAAACTCCCTAACATCATCAAAGCAGAACATTTTCGCCATAGTACAAAATTGCCTTTTCATAATATGCATTGGCGGATGAAACTTGTATCTAGTGGAGCCGCCAGCGAATGCAACGAGATCACCGGTATCAGCATCGTTTGTGGTCTCAACTGCACGCTTGCTTATCTGTGCTTCGACTTTTGATGTGCCGATAACTTCGGAGTTTTCGTGAGTGTAGGAGATGCCAGCTTCTGCTAGGATTGCGGCGACAGGGTTGTGTGCCTTCCCTAAAATATTGTTAGCGAATTTTACAGGAGGTGGTTATGGGTTGTGACTTTTCTTAATTGCCTGTTCCCCTTTCGCTATAGCTGCTAGCTGACTGATGGCATTTTCTCCTTCGTAGTCGTCGTCAAGCTCCACATCTTCTGCCTCTTCGCTGTTGGTTTCCATTCCAGCAACTTGAACGCCGGCTCTCGACTCCGCAACATTTGTCTTGTTCACAATCTCTTTCAGAATCGTGTTGTCCTGGAACGTGAAAAGGTTGAAGAGGCCAAAAAGTTCTCCCTGGTTTGTTTTGTCGCCTTGAACACCGGAAAAGTAACGACGCTCCTCAGAGGCACCGTAGCCAATATTTGCTTGCTGTTGCTTGTAAATTTGACGAGCATAGACTATCTCCTCGATAGTTCCAGCTAAGATAAGACGGAAAACTTCGACATCTCGGGTTTGCCCGATACGGTATGCGCGATCTTGAGCTTGAAGATCATAACTGAGGAAATGAGGGGATTAATATTGTTTATATAGGATAGGATAGGGGGAGGCTGAGTATTATTATACCTGGGATTCCAGTTAGGGTCGAAAATGACTACTTTGTTTGCGGCTGTGATGTTCAGTCTGGTTCATTCAGTAGCATGCTCCGTCATTCATTTTCGAGTATGGAAATGGCGACTAACCCAACGCCTCCAGCCCTCGTTGAAATCAGAAAGACGAATTGTGAGGGGTCACTATTGAACTCGGCAACCACGTTTGTGCCTGGCAATCATGGTTAGCCTTAAACTTGCTTAATATTTTCTAGAGGGAAACGCTCACGATCATCCAGTGACATGGACCCGTCAAAATAACAAACGTTATACTCGGTACTCTGGAACAATCTGTGCAGAATCCTGAGGAGCTGAAGACTGTAAGAGAATATCAGGACTTTATCATCATTTTGGTGCCAAAATTTCAAGAGCTTTTGTAAGACCTGGTTGATATATCGTCAACATTTATCCCACGGACGATGGTTACACTTTAGGGCCAATTACGATCCATTTCCCACACATTTCGGGATCCATGAAGTTTGTCAACATTTCCCTATTGATTATGCGTTGGAAATCGTCGGGGAGACAGGTTTCTAGTAGCTCCCGCTTCTTATCTCGGGTTTCCTGGTTATCCTCGTTCTCTGCGGAGAAAACCTTAGCGCCGACCTCACACTAGTCCATTGCATTAACGGATACTTACGGGGAATCCAGTTAGCAAGGTGATTGCTGAGCTTCTGTATCTGCTGGATACATGGAAACACCATCTCCTTCCACTTCCTGCCCTTGCTGTCAGTAACATAGCAGCAGCCCCCCCTCTTCGCGGGCTCCCCATTCTTGTTCAACTTCCCGCAATCACAGACCTGGCCAGAGTACTTGATGTTCTGTACCATCTCGCTGTCCAGAAATCCCTGATACGCCTTCCTCTGCACCTCAGTCAAAGGGCAGAATACGACCTTGTCACTTTTTTTGGGCAGCTGGTGGGCTATCAGGGTTTTCAGGCGGCGGAGGAACATCTTTCCTAGTAGGTTGTTTACTAGGCGCTTTGCGATCTTCCTGGCGTTGCCGATCTGCCTGAGCGTGGCGTCGTGGGATTGTCCGATTTTGAGGGGGATTGCTATGGCTTTGTTCCATTCTGTCAGGGTTCCGATGCTGCCGGGTCGGCACCAGTTTAGGAGAGTCCAGAGTTCCTCTATTTATCATACTCTATGTTAGGCGTTGTGGCGGTGGTTGGTGGGGTGGGTGATTAGGATTACCATAGTTATTTTGAATAGCAGTCCCCGTCAGGCCAATCCTACAAAGCGCATTGATCTCGTTCATAGCTTTCGTCACTTCAGTTCTTCTATCTAAAACCCTACCCATCAGCTCAGTCTCCCTAGCCATCATGAGTGACCGAGTGATAATACCTTTAATCTGGTGGCACTCATCCGCAATAACACAATCCCACTCCACCATATTAATATCCCCACATGCCTTCTTATACGTCCCATAAGTCGTAATCAGGACCTCACACCTGCCCGCCCTGGCCGCCTCTAGCGCGCCCTCCTTCCGCTCTTTGCTCCCATGATAAACATACACATTCCACCATCCCCAGACATCAAACTCCCGCTGCCAATTACTTATCAGACTACCGGGACACACGACAATGACCTTGGGAAACCACCTCTTCCCCCCCGCACCCCTGCGTATCTTCCGCATCCGCTTGCGGTCCCGTTCGTCGCCGGTCTTTCCGAAGGCAGCTGTTAGGAAGGCTATCACCTGCACCGTCTTGCCGAGGCCCATGTCATCCCCCAGTATACAGCCTTCCTGGAAGACAAAGTTTTTGTGCAGGAAGGCGGCACCTTCGACCTGGTAGTCACGGAGGTATTGCGCTATCGAGCAGGGGATTATACCAAGGGAGTCGTCCAGCGGGATATCCTTGTATGGTGCGCACGGGGGGAGGCTTTTGAAGTTTGGTTTGGAGGTTAGTTGGCCCTGAGATATATTGTCAATATGGGTATTTGGAAGCAAGAGGGGGTGGGGGAAGGCACGAGTCTCTCATCATCACTAAAGTACACATCCCTGTAATCCGGTGGAAACCTTAGTGCATCCGGAGGCGTATTTGTATCTTCGATAGCAGCCTTCGCAGCCTCAACCGCATCCTTGCGCGCCTTCAGATACGCCGGCAAGCCCATTTCCACCTCCACCTCTACCTCATCATCCCGACCGGAGGAAGAATCAGAGGCGGTCTTCCGGGGCCGCCAATTCGCGGCTTTCTTGTCCACACCTTCACTCTTAATCCTTTTCTTACCCCCGCCTCCCCCTCCCTCCCTCCAAGAACTATCCACCCTCCTCTTCTTCCGCCCCCTCCGCTTACTAGGTTCATCCCTTTTGCGCTTGAATTCTTCGTATGCATCGTCATCTTCATCTTCTGTCATGAGTATGCGCTCGCCCGTGCCGGATTGGTGTTTTGTCGTGCGGACGGTTTCTTTGGTGCTTACTTCATCTTCCTCTGCTTGGGCCGCATTTGAAAATGATGGCGGGGTATGTCTGGGTGCAGTATTGTTCAAGTCATCGTCCGACTCGTCGGTTGAGACTTCAATTGGAGCGGTAGTGGTTGTAGTATCTAGGGCTTGAGTGTTAACTGGCTTGGATTGGGTGGCTGGGGTTGCTTACTTGTGGAGCTGCCGGCGGTGTTTAGTGGTCTTAGCACGGAGTCGAGGTTGAGATCGTCGTCTTCTGAGGAGGTGGTGGACATTGGGTTGTGGTGGTGGTTGTGGCGGCGGTGGTGAAACTTAAGGATGGTTATTGCATGGTACAGCAGCTCGGGGGTTTGGGCTGATGGTGGGTTCAAGTGCTGGAAGACGCGTTGGTAATGGAGTTTTGAGCGCGGAGGGAATGCATGCCAAGACATTGAACCTGGATGGAGCTATGATAGGGGATTCAATAAATTTATTATCCTTGTTCACCGACCCGGCTTCAACAATGGTAGGGGATGCTTTGATAGCTATGATACAGGAGGTAAATGGTGTTGCTGGGTTACGATAGGGTAAGATATAAGGAGAACACTATATCGATACGGTATCGAGGGCAGCTATCAGTATCCTAGCTAGCATATGTAATTGACCGCACAGTATTTTATCTAAAGCTCGTTATCCGGGTATTGTGGTGATATTAACTGCTCACTCGCAGCATAAAATCAAAATAAACAAAAACCGAAACAAAACCTTTATTTTTCTATACCTCTCCAGAATTCATACATTATTGTGATCTATTTCACATACCCCCTTTCTAGCTTAAGCCAATGTAGCAAATGCTCTCTTCTTCTTCCCCCTCTCCTCCATCTCCCTAAAAGCCTCCTCGTCCACAAAATCACTTTTCCCCGCCGCCTCAACACCATTCTTGACGAACCTGACCGCAGCAAGATTGAATCCCATCTGGTCCTTCTGACTCTTGAGAGCGGTTCTCAAGTTCTTGCGAACGCTACTGAGGAGCACGCGCATGGTCTTTGTCGCGACGATCTGCTTGTGGTGCGTTTTTAGGAGGAAGAAGAGGATGCGGCAGGTCAGTGGGATGTTCCATTGCTGTTTTGTGTATGTTAGATTTTGTGATTGGGGAAGGCTGTGGGGTTGGGGAGGGGAGGTACCCTTGAGGCAAAGATGTCTAAAAATATCAAGAAGGGAGCGACTCTGTCGAAGGGGAGGACTAATAGTGCATCTTGTAAATGGCTTGCTTTTATTTTCTGGATTGTATTTAGAAGATGCATTTCTGCGCTTATTCCACCCAGGGCAATGTACAATGGGTTTCTAGGCGGTGGGGCGAGGTTTGATTTCTCGATTTTGGCAACTACGTATTCTTTCATCATGGTCATGTCCGCCATTCCGAGATCTAGGGCTTCCATGACCTTTTCTCCGGCCATGAGTGTTTCGATGGTTTGTTTTCCGGCCGAGGTAGCCTCGGGGCCGTTCTCGTCTTGGGTCTCGTCTTGGTCGAGGGAGGTTGTTAAGGTTGATTCGTAGAGCTCCTCGAGCTCTTTTTCGCGCTCTTCTTCTAGGAAGATCTAATTCTTGTTAGTATGTCATGAGGAGCGCTGTACTAGGAATGGGGGCCACACCTCGTCGTCTGTCTGTTCCCATACTCGAATACTCTTGTCGTGACTTGCGCTTACGACAATCTCGCTAACTTTTCCTACTGCCAATGCCCAGATTTCACCAAAGTGGCCGTCCATCTTGATGATGCTTTCAAATTTGTCACCATCCCAGTACTTTATTAGGCGGTCTTTGCCAGCCGAGAGAAAGTTGTGGGAGTTTCTTTCGAAGGCCACCTGCATTACACTATCCTGGTGGGCAAAGAAACTCTTATGACAGTCGCCGAAGTCTAGGCCCCATATCTTGACGTTTTTGTCTGCTGAGCAGGTGGCGATAAGTTTGGAGTCTGAAGATATGTCCATGCTTAACACTGGGAGCTTGTGCCCGTAGAGGTTGAGAAGGTGCTTGAGGGTATCAACGTGGAATACCCTGACGGTATTGTCGAGGAGAGCTACCGCAAGGAGTTTCCCGTTAGGGCTGTAACGGACGCTCAGGATGTCGTCTGACAACTTAAGAACTCGAGTCTGAACCAGTTTCAGTCGGGATGTTGTTCGCTTCGTGATGAATATGTGTCAGTGACAGTTCATGAATGATGTGGCGACTGTTTAAACATACCTTGGTCCCGGGGATACTTTCCTGCACAATCTGAAAGCCCCAGAATTTGGCGTTCTTATCCGCACTTCCGGTAACAAGACCCTTGCCATCTGGGTGGACTTGCAGTGACCAGATTGAAGTTTCATGCGCCTTGATACTCTCAATCATTGCTGATGAAGCTACATCGAAGAGCTCTATCTCCCCACCTTTTGTACCCACAACGACCTATCATCCTTGTTAGCAACGTCTTCGATCCCTAGCCTATATATAGATGTAACTCACGATTTTGTCTCCGGGGAGGAACGAGCAGGATAGAGCATACCCACACTCAAAAGTTCTTATACAAGTTGAAGTCCTCACATTCCAGATCTTCAGAGCGCCGCTTGACGCTGAAGCAAGCATCCGATCATCCGAGCTCAGAGAAAGTGCGCGGATGTCTGTCCTGTGTCCTGGAAGCTCTACAGCGTATAATTTATTATACTCCGGCACTTCACGCTCCTTCCTTCCCTCTTTTTTTGCTGGTTTTCGTATATCGTAGTACTCTAGTGTATTGTTTGTGCAGGCCACCAGGATCTGCACAGTGTCCTTACCACCCCGGGTGGTCCAATCCACTGATCTGACTTTCCCACCTGTTCGCACGGTGACATACGAAACGAAGATATCCGCAACTTCGGCGTGCGCAATGTTATCGCCCCCTTCATCCGTCTTCTCGGCTGTATCCCTCTTGTTCTCCTTCCCTTCCTTCCGCTTCCGTTTCCTCTTCAACGCCTTTTTAACCTCATCCTCCGTTCGTATCCGCCATATCTCAACACTCTTATCCGCACCATGACTTGCGACAAAGTTCGAATTTGGGTGGAAGGTGATAGAAATGGCCTTATCCTTGTTCTGCCGGTATATGGTCCCCCGGTCAATCAAGCAATCCGACTTTCCCCTAACTCTCGACGTCAATCCTGCAGTATCGACAGCCCAAACCTTCATCTCCCCTCCATTCCCAGCGGTGATGCACCCCCTCTCATCCGGCGATAACGCCATAGCCCAGCACTCCCCGTGGTGCGCAACATGTGTCTCGACACAATGCTGCGTCGTGAGGTCCCACAACTTGATCAGCGTATCCTTCCCAGTACTAATCAGCCAACCCTCCGCACTCCCCCCTTCCACTACCTCAGGGCCTTTCAAAAACCCAACCTTCGTGACCTGATCTTTGTGTCCTTTGAGCCTATACAACCCCACCTCAGAAATTAGATCCCAGACAATTATATGCGCATCCTTCGACCCGCTCGCAAGCCTAGTCCCCGAGTGATCAAATCCCAACGTAGAAACCGCCGACCGATGCCCATTGAACGAGATAACCACCGTAGAGGTCTTCGAATCCCACAACCGGATCGACCCGTCTGCATAGCCGACAGCGAAAACATCTTTATCCACCCGGGACTGAGCAATGGCCGAGACCTCCGCTTTGCATTTTCCGTCCCGCCAACGCGAGAGGAGTTCGCCTTTCTTGATATCCCATGTTAACACTTCCTCGTTCGCAGGAGCGATTGCTCGGCCGGCGCTGGTGGTCTTGGTTTGTGCGGGGGTTGCTTCGGCAGTCCAGACAGTGTTTGCTGTGCCCGAAGCTATGACGCCAAAAGTTGAGGAGTGCTCGAATCGTCTGTCCAGCGCTCAATTAGTAGTGAGTTAGCTAGAAACGATTAGGGGGAAATGTAAGAAGAATGTACAAATATGATTTAACCATATCTCGAGCAATATTATGGTCGAGGTGATATCCTCCGGAAGAACAAAAGAAAGTGTCTAGGTGGTTCAATTCCCCGTTCACTGAAAAAGAAAATTTTAAAGGTTGGCTATCGCCAAGACACGCCGCCAAGGTTCCATCCCACTTCAGAAGTCCCCACACGAAAGAAAGTTCCTCTTGCTCATGCACCCACTCCTTTCTTCACAAACAGCAAGCAAGCAAACATGGGAAAACCACCACCAGAGAAACCACGCAAGAAAGCCTTCAGCGTCGGTCCCGCGAACCTGCCCGATGGGACATACAAGCGAAAAGGAAGGTATCCTCTCTCCGCCCCTTCAATTACCGAGGAAGCAAAACTAACACAAAACAGTCGACAAAATTAAAAAATCCCTCATCCACAAAGCAAAAGTCAAGAAATCGCTGGCGAAAACAATATCTGGAAACGCGTCAGACACAGACCCTCACACCATCCGTGCGAAAAGGTTGCTAGAAGAGGCTGCAGCAGAGCGGGAGCGAGCCAAATCCACAGAACCCAAAGGTTGCGAGGATGGGGACGCTATTGTAGCAACTACAGAAATGCATCCGGAGCGACGGGCAGCGTTGGATCAACTAGAGACGGCATGTGTGGAGGAGGACCCTAAAGATGTGGATAAGGGTGCTTGGAGAAAACGGGGGAAAAAGAAGAAGACTTCTGCGTTTCTGAAGGAGGAGCGGGAGGCAGCCAGACTTCGGGAGGAACGGGAAGAGAAGGAGAGAGAGATCGAGGCTAGAAAGGTTGCGATGGAGAAGTCAAAGAAGGAGAGAGCGCTCAGGAAGAAGATTATGAGTGCTCGCACGGCGAAGGGGCAACAGAAGCTTGGGAGGCAGAGTGCGCTGTTGCTGGAGAAGATTAAGGCTCAGGTTGGGGTGTGATTGTGGTTGTCGTAGTGGGATTGAAGTTTGTTGTTTGCATAGGGTCGGAGTTTTATTTGCTTGGTTGAGGATGTGGTTTTGTATTCTAAGTTCATGATATCTACTCGAGTAGACTGTCCAAGTATATAATGACCGAATCGACATGGTAGCCTACTAAAAGTTGTAAATTTCTTCCACTCATACTATGATACCTAGGCGCCTTGACCGCACCCCCTTCTCATAATAATTATGCTATTGTATTTAGTGTTCGTTTTTTTTTCCCATAACCGCATACTGTAGTAAATAGGTATCATACATATAATACCAGCACTGGCTGCTCAAATTCCCACCCCAGATCCCACCGGCAAACGTTCCGCACCAAGAGTGATACGATACAGTGATTCTACCGGCGTAGTACCGTACTCGAGGGTGGATCCCATAGTGCATAAAACGCTGCATACTCCTCTCAAGAGGAAGGAAGAAAGGCCCCAGAACTAACTTACCAAACCAAAACCTAGATATAATACAAAACCCGTTCGCCCCCCCCCCTTCCCGCTCCCTGGTCATATCGGTTATTACATAAACCGCTGTAACCCATCGCCATCGACTTTCCGACCGCCGAGCCGCACACAATGGCGTTCGAGAAACCGTTTCCCCAACCGGACACCATTTACGTGGCGACCGCGGTCGGCGAGCATATATCTAAGTTATTATACAATGTGGTCAGCTCTGGCAGGCTTATATCCGATCAGTTGTTTTTTTTGCGTGGATATATCGTAGGTAGCGTGCAGCGCGTTTCCTTAACTTATGATACCGGCTACCGGTATGTGGGGTGGGGGGAGTGGCTTGATGAAGGGGA
Organism: Tuber brumale; assembly: GCA_014065205.1. Lineage (NCBI taxonomy): Eukaryota > Fungi > Ascomycota > Pezizomycetes > Pezizales > Tuberaceae > Tuber > Tuber brumale. The sequence goes on from JACCEG010000002.1 coordinate 48,104, forward strand.
GTGTGCTGAGGGAGGTGGGGTTGTGGGTGGGGCTGTGACTGGATGTATGTGCCGAGTGATTTAGTGTGAGTGTTCGCTGCGGGGGGGGGTTAGTGTTACGGCGGTTGTGTTGGTGGGTGTTTGGTATTTCTACTGAGTTACTCGAGTATGATACAACATTCCTCACCTCCTGCTCTGTTGAGTATCTCCCACCATTTGGCCCACTCTCAAGTTCTGGCCAGCTTTGTATGATGGACTATGAACTGATTAACTTTGTCGTATAAAGGATTCCCCTAATTTCAATTCTTATAGTCCACTACTAGATTATTCTTTAGTAGGGGTAGATCTAACGTGTGTTCATGAAGTGCGTCTCTCCAGGCCTGGACGTGGATTTTGCCAGGAATACTTGCACTCGAGCGCGGTACAGCACTGTACAGCACAGCAGCTAAAATAATAATATTACCGATTTCACACAAAAAAAGAGTTTTTGTTGCCAAGAGCATTGTATTTAAAAGGTTTACTACGAGTACTCGAGTAGCTATCCACCTCTTCTCTCCTACCGGTATCCCGCTGCTAAATGTCATCATGCAGCACACATCTAAGCAAGAGCTGCCCCATCCAATCCACACAGGGATTTCCTTTTCTTTCTTTCTTTCTTTTTCCGTTTCCGCCCTCGGAAATCCGTTCCTGAAAAAAAAAGAAGTTTCCCTTTCTTTTTCTTTTCTTTCGTTCGAGCCCATGACGAAAAACTGATGGAAAAGTCAAGACAAGATATGGCCCGGAAAGTGGAACCTGGAAGTGTGAGCATGCGGGTCCAGCGGATGTAACCGCCTTTTTTGTTCTCTTGCTCATGGCTGAAGGGAAAAACCTCAGCTCCCGGGTTCAGCACTGTACCAGCACTTTGGGGAATCAAGTACTGTACTCGTACAGTACTGTACCGTACAGGATATATACTCGAGTATTGTAGAGAGTCGGACGTAGACTACCGTATTCCAACCTACCCGACACAGACGAGAGCCGCATCACGAAGTTGCGGGGCACCGCCGCGACTTCATCGGGAGGTCTTCTTCGCTTCACCCTCCTAAAGGTAGCAAATAAACGCACACATACGGTACCGTAGTCTAACTCTTGGAACGGGTGGACCTTCTGAGACAAGCTGGACCATTTATGATAAGTACTTGTGTCGAACCCCCCACACCGGAACTTACGTTCTGAATTTTGCGAATGACCTCTTCTTGCTTGCTTGCTTGCTTGCTTTTCTGCTGCTCCCTTGTTACTTTTTTAGGTCTTACCCGGCTTGGAGAAGTGGGGGCACGTCCTCGATCCCTATCACCTTTCTGGCTGGGTAAAATGGGGTATAATAGCTAGACTAGTTGGTGAGAGAGGGAGGATAGTCTATTGCTAGCTAGGGCAGTTGTGCTACAGAACAAGATCTAGTGTTTTCTGCTGGGAGCACCGCACTGCGCCGTACTGCACGATGCGGTAGGTTGACGCAACCGGGATTGTTAGGAAAGGACCCCACGAGGACAGGATTGTGCTGCTGGGAGGATTGGCAGTTGGCGAGGTACCGGTATGCACAGTCGCACCCCGCTATCTCGGGTGACCAAAGAATCTGCCTGACATCGGCACACCGGGTGATCCAGGGCAACAGGTTAGGTTCTGGTGCAGAGAAGTTTGGGACCCACAGAGGTTCATAACATGGAATAGCGAGGTATGCGGATTATCGAGATCTGGGATAGCGGCGGGGTGTGTAAGTGTGCTCGAGTAGGATGATGGAGAGTTTTCTTCTTCTTCTTTTTTCTCCCAAGAAGGTAAAACAATATTTATACTCTGCTCAATCAATACGGGTATTTGGGTGATAGTTAGAATACTGTAGACTGCCGACATGCGCGGTTAGTACTGTACTAGTACAATCGTGCCGGACTTTGTACTCGAGTAGCCCTCAGCACTCCGAGCTGTATGTAGGTGGTACCTTATTTTTCTGCTGTCTGCTGCAGGTATGATAAAGTTTTGGGATCAAATTTCTTTCCCTTTTTTCCTTTTTCCTTTCTTTTTTTTTTCCCTCTTTTCTTTTCCACCCTGCTCTCTCAATTTGGCACTATGCGGCCTATGCGGTTCTCTCGCCTTTCTCGCGTCATGTGCGTCGCCGATTTGGAGATCGGGAGATCTAGTGGGAGGAGGGAGGGAGGGATGGAGGGGTGATCAAGTGAAAGGAGGAGTAAAAAAGAGGTGGGGAGGGGATGGGTCTAAGTAACTTATGCCGGTATTTTGTAACCCTCACTTGCTTTGGCGAGCACTGGTCACGTACATAGATAGAAGAATTATGATATATATATATATATAAAATTATAAATGAAAGAAGGGATATGGAGGGTCTGATTCTGGTTCTAATAAGGCTGACAGATCTTGGTGATTTTTAAGAATAGGGTGGAGTGCTATTTCCTATCCCGCCGTTGAATTGCTATTAGAGTGCCATGATTATTAACGAGCACCGGTAAGCATGATAGTGGTGAGACACTTGGGTTTGGGATACTGTGCTTGAGTACCAGAATAAGATGCTAGTAAAGTTCAGAGGAGAACACAGTGGCGGGATAGAGAAGGAGACAAAACGGGACAAGGCAGAGCGAGATCGGAATACCCTTCTCTCCCACTTTAAAAAGACTTTCCTTCCAATTGTGAGGTTATCTTGTGGAAGAGGGGAAAATGAAAAACTCAGGCCCGACGAGTGGAGCCAGCAAGTACGGAGGGAAGCCTGGAACCTTTTCTTTTGACCTGATTGCCACGGCAGACAACGCTTCCTGCCTATTTACTGCAATGTATGAAGATCACAAGAAAAGCCTGGCACTGCTCTGTGGATTATGTGTGTATTCTTCGCAATGGTTTACCTGATGCATGATTGGCACGGAACTTATAGCCCCCGTGCTGGGTGAACAATACCGGTACTTTACTTGTCCCGGTGGCTGTTATTCTTGTGGTCCGTCAAACAGAACGTGTTGAAGGGGGGGACCTCTGTGACCGTAGCTACAAGTATGACACCTTGCCAAACTCGAGAACCACCATACACAGTAATTGTTGTCATGATTGAAGGATTAACCAAACACTATGAAACTTTACTCCATCCACGAGCTTTTTTTTCCTCCCATTCCATTCTGCCCGCCGTGCCCCCTCTCACTTACCCCCCCCCCACCACCACCACCACCACCACCACCACCACCACCACCCACCCCATCAGGGACACCACCTCTCCCACCATAGCACCAATAACTAAAACTACACAGCCAGCTACCCTGACGTGCTCTCGCCTGCTTAGGACCACCCTACCATACATCTTCCCTCTTCTTTCCCTCTCCTCCTCTTCTTCCCTCCCCTTCCTACTTATTCTCACTCATGGAGCTCTACACCCCGGTCTTTTCTTTCCCTTTATCCCTTCGAAATACTCGTACCGCTCCTCATCCTCCTCCTCCCCAATGCCTATACCCCTCGTTTACAACACCGAGCACCCCTCACCGCCACAGTCTTCTTCCGTAATACCCGAAGGGGTGAGGGAACCTCCCCCTCGGACACCTCAATTGACAATGCACACCAAAGATTTCAACTCGACAACCTCACCCTCCTCACCCCCCCTCTCTCCAACCGCAACCGTGAATGGGGTAACAGATAGAGCTGAGCTTATCGAGAGAATAAAAGCTGGCCAAACTCCTACTTGGGTCCCTAACCGATCGGTAATTACTACGCTCTTTTTCTCACATGTGCTTGAGCAAAACTATGCCGTGATTTTTCATGCTTCTCAGCTCCCTGCTTACTGACTCCTTCGATTTCTAAATTTAATTTTCCAGCATTCAAATTATTACCCTAACCACAGCCCTTTGGAAACACTTTTTATCGATGAACACCCTGATCGCCCCCAGTCTGCTCTCCACCAAGGTGTCTTTACGAATAACGAGTCAAGGAATTTTCAACCATACCCTCCGTCGCCTACGTTCCCTTCCGCTTCACCCTTTCTACGCAGTCCGAGCACAGGTTACAATGAAAAGTCTCCTCTTACCACATCCTCCCCGTTCAACCGTTATTCTTCCGAGCTCTACCAGGCTAGAACAAAGCATAGAGGCCTTTCGTTCTCTTCCAACTTTGTCCTGAAAGCTGCGACGTCACCGTTGGTTCACTCCTCGAATCCTGGCAACGACAGCAGTAGCAACGAGGGTTCACCCGCTTCGACAGCTGCGGGTGCAATCGACATTCAATATTCCTTCCCGGGTAGAGAGGGTCGACGTGTCTCCCTTCCACCGTCGTCGCTTTCCTCTCTACAACTATCACCGACTACCCCGTCTTTATTACGTCGTCCTAAAGGGGCTGGGTGGGGGGACGGCCAGTCGACTTCACCACCTCTTGCAGCCCGTCATGTTCGTCGTTTCTCGGGATTTGGGGGTTCAACATCGGATTTGCCGTTTGGGGGTTCTTTGGTGGGATCATTTGAGGAGTCTATACTCAACGGCCGTATGTCGACGACTCCGTCAAAACCTCTCAGTTTCGTTGCGCAAATTGGGGTCCTCGGTCTCGGAAAGTGTAAGCCGTCATTAAGGTGCCCGACCCATGTCACTCTTCCGTTCCCGGCCTATTTTTATGCCCTCGGCGATTACGACAGCCCTTCGCCATATGTTGGACAAATTGACCTCGACACAGCCCTGAATATTGCAAATGGAAGGTCTTCGAAGGCTCCTCCGGGCGTTGGGGGCGCATACCGTATTCCGCAGCGTGGACAACTCCAGATTGTTATTAAAAACCCAAATAAGACCGCGGTGAAACTTTTCCTGGTGCCGTACGATTTGAAGGATATGGAGGCAGGCTCAAAGACGTTTATCAGGCAAAAAAGCTATTCCGTTGGAAACCCGCTACTCTCCGACTTCGCAGGCAACATTCCGGTGGCTATGAAGAGGGAGAAGGAGAAGGATTCGCTTCGTTACCTAATTCATCTGCACATCTGCAGTCCGAGCAGAGGCCGCTACTACTTACACAAGTCGATCAGGGTGGTATTCGCGAATAGGGTCCCGGATGGCAAAGAAAAGTTGAGGAATGAACTCCTATGGCCCGAACCCAAATTCAGTCCCTGGAAGCCCGAGAGCTGCGCCCCGACGCCAATTTCCTCCCTCGCCAATAGGAGACGAAGCACAAGCCTCCATACGAGTTTCCCAGGCGCCTTAGATTCTGGAGCAAAAGGTGCAATGTCTCCCCCACCGATTCCCAAGTTCAGCGCAGTGAGTATTGAACTGGTTAGCACGAAGGGCATGGACACCGACTCGGCGAGCGAAATAGGCAGTGACGTGGGTGAGTACGAGAAGATGAGTGTATCTTCGACAATTGGGAGGGTCGAGGGACAAGGGCTTTTGGCGAAGAAACTTAAAGGTCTGGAAGTCTTGACAGCGGACGGGCCAAGTATTAGGGGAGTATGGGATATGAAGAATTAAAGTGTTTGATTCTTCCTTACCAGGCACTAGGGGAGTTCTGACAAAACACCGTAACTCAGTACATACCATAGACTGGTGCTCCTGTCAAAAAACTCCTTTGCGATTGCGCATCGCTACTCACATCGCATCTTTATTTCCAGTCTTGATGCAAAATTTGTTATCTTTTTCTTTTCCCCCGCGCTTCTATTCTATCCTGGGAGGGCTAATCTCTGTTTTTTATACCTTTGCCATTTTTTTATTTTATTTTGTACATTCACGGGCCCGGAGTTTAATCGGGGGAATAATTATGTCTCACTATGTGTGCTTTGCCATTTCGTTCTTCTCTAGCAAGGGATATGGGGTATACTTGCTGTTTTGTATGATAGCAGAAGTTTTGGCATCGCAGTCTAAATACCTTGTCTTGCCTGCTTACCTACTTGCTTGGTGTTTGAAAATTCTTCACTTGATACGGGGCGATACCGGGTGCTGTCTTTGGCAAGTGGGTGTGGTGGTTTCATTGCCAAATCACGCCATAATTTGCCGGTACCACGGTGGCATAAAATAGCGAATTTGGGACTGTGATGGTGGGTTCCGGTGCAATTAGCCCACCAGGCTTGACCATCAGTCGAGTCATTCTTCATGATTGAGGATTCGCGGTATCATATCATACGACGGGGCGATTTCATAGTCTAATTAATTAGCTCTCACCCGTGACATGACACGTGCCCTGTCTTCCTCTCCTTCTCTTGCGCATTGCTTCGCCCGTTGCTATCTCTGATATCTTGTACAGTGCTCCACTCTACAATCAATCAAATAAATAGACGAGGTAGATGAGCAAACAAACAAACAAGAGTAAGAAGTGAAAAGAGGAGAAGAAGAAAAATGTAAAAATAAAAGAAGAGCCAGTTCGGGTCCACACTTCTCTGCCTCTACTCGTACGGTGCTCGAGTGCTGGAGTACCGCCGATATAGGATAAGCGGGAAAAAAGAGAGAACAGGAAAAGACAAGATACTAAGATGAAATGCGTTATGACCAGACCCAGAGTTACGATAGGGTACAAACATCAGTTCTTGCATGCGAGGAGAGAGATGGAGGGAGAGAGAGAGAAGAGGGTACTATACCGCACGCGTATCTGTCGATGACCGAAACCAACACCGGAATTAGGACATATCTCATACTGTGCATGATGTAGGTCTACTAGTACTGTATGTAGCGAAGCGGCGGATCTCGGCGATTTGGGGAGGTAAAAAAAAAAAAAAAAAAGGCGGACAGGGAGAGAGAGAATGTTTGGTAGGCACTTCCCCCCCCCCCGTAACTGTATCATACGAGCACTTTCTTTCCTTCTCTCTCCCGGCTCTCCTTTTTCCTTGCTTCCCCTGTTGTGATACTTGTGCCAGCACCCCATGGCTCCAACCAGTAGAAGCATTGGCATGGTGGTACGGTAACTTATCGGACTCATCGTTCGCGGCCAGTTTTCGGCACTGTGGTGTTCTTGATCCCGCTATTGTAACTTATCGGTGTGAACAAATGAGGCGATAGGACATTTGATTACCGTATGTGTTCCCTTTTTCTTTTTTTCTTTTTTCTTTCCCTATTCTTCCCTTACCATAGTGGTCAGTTGGTCCGATAAATAACCTCCTCACAAACTTCCCCGGAAGATGGAGGACCATTTGCCGGTATGACGCAGGGCCGCTTTTTGCCGATGACCCTCCCCCACCCACTTCCCTCACCTTCTCTTATCCCTCATTGATTACCGTCGGAGAATCACCCTGTCCAAAGATGAACCCGCGACTCGGCGAGATAAGCTGGTTAGGGTTAGGGTTGTGCCCCCCACTCTTTTTTTGTGTGTGGGCTGGAGTTGCAATATTAGAAAAGCTTATTTTTGAGCCGCAGGGGTTGAGACATTTGGGAATATTTCGATTTTTTTTTTCTCCCCAGATATCATACCGGTATCGGCGCTTCTTTTGCTGTTGGGCGGGTATCGTCGGTGTCTAGTTGTCTTTTTGAGAGTAAAAAAGAGGCCAACGGATGGGGAGGTATTCTGGAGTTGCAAGGAATCGTTCAAGAACTTCAGGTGGGGGGGGGTGTATCCCGGCAAGATTATGGTCTGCCCTAGCTACTGCTGATATTTCATGCAAATCGAGGGAAAGCAGTTATAGGATTTAGCGGCCCTGTACTCGGGTATCGATTGATGCGCAGGGTCCTCGGAGGCTGGAACCGAACGTTCCCAAGGGTGAAAACTTTTCCAAACGATTTTACTCGGTACCAGTGGAGGGGGGATGGGGTGCAGCTGTGAAGGTGGGTTATTGGTTGATGATTTTGGTCTCGTTTGCTCCAAGCAGATCGATCGATTTGGAATGTCTTGTTGTTATATCTGCGGAATTAATGGGGCGAAATATCTTTAATATGCAGCATTGAGGGGATGGATACGTGAGGGGTAAGTGCAAGATTCATGGCACGAGTGATATTTTTCATCGAAGATTGACTGCGCACTATCAGACCAGTATAAGCTCTCCGCGTAACAAAAACAACCTCATGTTAGAAAGCAGTTCTAAGCGGATGGGAATTTCAGCTGCAATGGTGCATGCTCGGTCACTTTTTCGTTTTTATTTTTTTTGTTTCATCATTTTATGTGCTCACACCTCGAGGCTTTTGCGAAATACAGTATCATACAGTGAGGCCATGGTGCCACCAATATTTATGATAATAAAGGCTTTTTGACGTGAGAGATAATGACCTTTCTTTCTTTTTTTTGGGGGGGGGGTGAAAATCGGTGGCTTAGGGCTAGGGTTGAAGTGTTAGCCTAAATCCAGCATCAGCGAAGGTATGATAATTATAATGGTATTCTTCTGGGAGTGGCGGTAGTTCTGTATGATAGCTAATACCATGGCCTGCCTCCAAGTGAGCACTTGCGGGACTGACCCCACATGCCAGGTCACGGAGGCGGTGAGGCAGAAAACGACAGTTTCCGCAGTAGCCCAGAGCCATGGCTGATCAGTACCGGTAAGCTATCGCATGCCTAGGCTCGGCGTGTACAGTAATCTGATTGGCATCTAACAACTCATCCTCTCCACACCGTGGCTCGCCTATCGCTTGGGGTGCGTTTGGTTGTCGCCCACCTACGAGTACATTTTGACCTCAGTAATCAAGTTGTGATAACAGTGTCAAAATGAAGGTTTTCCAAATATCGATCAGACCGTGTTTTGTGAATCTTCTCTTCCGAACAGTGTATCATCAAGATATTACAACACCGACACTGCTCTCAATAATTGGGGTAAAAAAATTGAGGAAATAGATACCTACTCGAGTAAACCTGGGCGCCGATATCTTCCTCTGGATATTCTTCTTTTATACCTGTTTTCCCGACAGCCAAACACACTTCCTGGGCCTTGAAAATGCTGTATTATGGCAACTTGAGATTATCTCGGTTATCATACCATCAGCAGCTCACGCTTTGTGATTTCGGAGGCTTGAAAAATTAGAGATGACCAGACCCCCCCCCTTAAATGTTGCTGGATGGAGCTTTCCGAATTCTAACATCTTGCCCGGTTGCTTGGGCTCTTATCCGTGCCCCTGCCAGAACATATAGAATTGGGTTTCACGGCTGTCGGCACTTGAGCGGGGTGAAGCGTCCAAGAAGTTCGGCTTTAGTAACGGCGGGTTGGATATGCAGCAAAGGCGGTCGGGAGTACTAAATATATGGGCACAGTAAACTTCCCCGTATAGACATGAAGTTGGAGAGCTAACCGTGCCACCTTACGCCTCTGCAAGTTATTGTATGGAAATATTCTCGGACGCACGGAAAAGTCTCAGTCGGCAAGAGTAGGAAGCCAATTCTCCGGCTCTTTTCCCGGGAATCGTACCAAGGTTAATGAACACGGAATAAGGCCGGCCGCGTAACATGCTTCTAATGGTGAGCGTGTGCGATTTGTAAGCTTCCTGTCAGAGGGCAGATTGGGGCGGGCGTTTCTTGTTGGGATTGGGCCTTTAATCACGACGAAGAGACCCCGGATATAGCCAGATATGAATATATCTTGTCCATAAGGATGTGTTCGGAATCCTCCTTGAATAGGGTGGATCTCTTGTGATCGTTGGAAATGAGGGCCTAGCCTGGCGAAGTTCGAGGACCCTCTCTTGTGTCAACAAGGCGATAATAGCTGTGAGCTGGGTCGCTCTCGTATCCTGATATGGATTGATGTAAGCGCGTAAACTTCCCACTCAATTCCGTAAATCCTGTCTGGGGATAAGAGTGCTCAACAGTTAACTGGGTTGGTACCAAATTTTTGGCATGACCATGAGTGATATTTCGTGACCAAAATCTGCCATCCATCGAAAGGGCTGGAGTAAGGAATCTGGCAAGAGAAGAGTTTGTTCTGCGGGGGAGGGCTCTAGAGTGCCAACTTGCTAGTGGGATCAGACAGCGGGAAGGAGGAGGCATTGCCGTGGTCTCTCAGCGCTTACTTTCTCTGTGGAATTTGGTTGGTGATCCTCGGACCAAACTTAAGCACGGTTCTCAAGTGACGGGTACCTTCGGACGGCTACAATCGCCTTTGAATATCTGCCAGTTGGTTCTATTCTCGTCAATATATTGGGCCAACCGCGCAGAAGGACGAATACGCCACACAAATGAAGAAGAGGGGAAAACGACATATCTCGGTAAATCACTCTTGACTTTTTGAGCGAGTGAGTTTTGTGCACAGTTAGGCCTGGTAAACCAAACCTCCCAATCAAATCAGCTACAGGAAAGGGCTATGCGCCAGAACTAAAAAGTCAATTCCGAGTTGCGCAATCCAAACCGCCAACCGGGGCAGCTCTCTTGGAAAAAACCAACTGGACCAACTCCAACCACGCGGCAAAATCCTATGATCAATGCTCTCTAATCTGTTTGAACTAGAGCAAATATGGCCTGATGGACAAGTGTCCGGTAACGGCTAACCGGGATTCGGTTCGTGAGGTAATATCCAGCTATGATATGCATTTACCTGGCGCTACCCCTTGCGGTTCGGAGCTTAGGATAAAGCACAAGCACCCATTCGTTGTTCCCCTTCTAAATCACAGCCGTCCGGGCCCACTTGAAGCTTTTGGTATGTGTGAACGGAGTCAGCATGCAAGTAAGCATGTGGCTCAAGTGTTCAGCTCCGAACATGTGCAGTTCCACCATATCGGTACTTGATGTCGAATCACTCCTGAGGGATCTGACGAACGAGCTTGTGAGGGGTAAATCATAACCCATTCTTCCAAATGACGAAGATGTCTATGTGGGCTATGCTACTTGACATTCAAATAAGTCAACAACTGCAGTCGGAAAACCACGGAGCCAACGTGTCCGACTAGAATACGGCTTGAAGCTTCTTCTCTCCGGCGGGAGTCGAACTAATACCGGAAATACAAAGGGTTTGCCTAGTATTATTCATCCCTCGCCGGTTCGGAGGGGTTGTGCACGGGTGCGGGTTTGTTGGTATCCTTGTTCTGGTCAACTGAACCGGTAAGTAAATGTTGAGGGGTCTTGTTCAATTCCAATATCAGGTTAAGATCTCGGCTTCTGGAGCTGAATCCGTGAGACATTACGAGGGAAATTATTAAAAGATTTGTGGAATGGAAAGTGAAAAGGTGAGCCCTTGATCCTGTCTCTTATACACATCTAGATGTGTATAAGAGACAGCTGTAGCCGATACTGGTAGGATAGCATCAGCGTTAGAAAAAAAAAAAAAAAGAGGCTCGAAGCGTTCCACGTTGATGTCTTGGAATACTGTCGGTATTGTGACGTCAAATTACCTCTGTCACTCTGCCTTTTTTTTTGGCGGGGGCCGTATCAAAAATTCGCAAAAACAAAAAAAAGTGAAAATATGTTACTGTAAACTAAACTATAGTTAGCACCCATCGACTTGCATTGCGGAGTAAGGATGATGAAGTCTTGTGACCATCCAAGCAGCCCGTGTCATGGTTTTTAGCCATTGGACAATGATAAGGCGCACGCAGATAGCAAAGTTTATCGTAAGTTACGGAAAACACAGAGAGCCATGAACCTGTCAGGTAGGGAGATCCCCTCCGGATCACTAGACATCATCGCTTTCTGTTCTTAGTTGCTGCAGCTGTGCTCCTGTTGTTCACTTCTCCGCCGGCGACCCTGACAACAAACTCCGCCCCCATGCTGCAACTTCCGATGCGCTGCGTGTTTGACAGAACCCCGGGTCCCTACAGGGTTTCTGAGAATCGCGGCCTGGAGTTGGGATTGTTATTGATATTGTTGGCGGGGAAGTCCTTGCCGGAGGGTTGCCTTTTAATGCCCCTGCAGAGTGATTACTATTCTACCCCTCGAATACGGCAGCGTAATTAGAGTGACCGCAGAGCTGCTTGGACCCCGCCGCAGAGAGTTTTTGCCACTGGGGCGCACAAAATTGAGATTTCCCCGGGCTTTTCGCAAAGCTGCGGCAAAGGGGGTGGGGAAGAATTATCGCGGTTGAGACAGGGAGTGCCAAAAAGGTCTTCCTTGGTCAAAATAATCCATAAGTTTCCATAGTGGTTTCAGATGCTGGGAAGATCAGCAGGCCGGATACTTGATCAATGATATTGTCTTAGGGTTTTTGTGCCCTCGCGATTCCTGGGAATGAAGAACTCAAAATATGTTTGTGGGTGCACCCTAAGAATTCGATTAGCAACCGTGAAAAAAGGGGCGAGGGGATTTCAGAAGCCAGTCTTCACCAAATGATTTGTTTGTTGTGTTTTCCTTCTTTCCAAGATAGTTGCCTGTATTGTAGCATAAGTCTCTCAAGGCCGTTTGGCGTTGTTTGTATGGGTCCTGTGAGCACTGTATCGGTAGCAGAGGATGTCTGGATAAACTGATTAGATAAGATAAGCGAAAGTGTGGCCACTTTTTGTTGAAAACGTTGCTATCATAATATCATAAAACATCTGCCGGTATCATAAAATCTGCACCACTGTTGGGCCAATACGACCCACCCTACAAAACTAACCCTGAGATACAAGATACTTGTACAACTACTCGAGTATATATTACAATTGTATACACTGCACCGCAGTAAATGGCTAATAGAAATTGGAAATCTAGAACCGACCGATTTTGTGCTGCTTCCCCTGCGATGTAACTTAATACCGGTATTCGGCCCAAGAATATACTAGCACTCGTACTACTCCAGCAGTTCCCCCGGGCGCTTATAACAAAAGAGGAACTCTGTGCGGGACAAGATCGGTAGAGGCCTCTCACTGGATTCGGAGTTTCAATTACGTTTTAGCTATCGTACGATAGTATTTATCAGAAACGAGCCTTGGGGGGTAATATTAGCGTTGGGGTAATTTTGAAAGGTATGTCGAATCCGTAGGTTCCGATATAACAATCGTGGTATCGCAAGAAATTCCCAGTGGGAAGACTTGTTCATGCCCACGAGAAGCAGCAGAGAGCTGTGGGGCGAAGGATGTGTGATATGGGATGTGGACTGTGGGATGCCACAACTGTCGACGTGCGGTGCTGACCTTGGTGAAAATTCAGATCCCGATCATCAACCCTACCGGTATGTGTCAATACCAGTAGTTAATACGCAGGCTGGCTAGACTCATAAAGCCTCACTTAGGTAACTAGGGTAGGTCCATATCATTTTGACACTTCCGACTACAGGGTCCGTCATGGGTGCTTGTATCGGTGGAGAAAGATTCTTGCCCGGTGTCGATCGATAGTCATGCAGTATCTAACACCCTTGCTCCAAAGCAGCAGCAAGCAATGCCAAAATCTGGGGTTCTAGATGTGCCCCTTGCCAGTTGATATACTGCGGGGTCACTATGGTGCATTCCTACTCATGGGGACATTTTGAAGGTTATTCAATAGGGTTGATATCATATTTGATCCTCCAAATGACCATACTGCACACCAGACTCCAAGAAAGTTCACCCTGGGGTTTGCCACCATCCACCCCCATCCAGCCTGGGGGGGAGTTCCTTCGCGGGCCGAGATCGGTATTGTGTAAACGCGCACCAGTCCGGCCAGGGATAGACGCCTTTTTATACGTGGAAGAGTTGCGTGTTGTCACCGGGTTACTCTTGTTGGATATGGCTCGTGGATGCGTTTTTTTTTACCCAGCCTCGGACTTGGAAACCACAATGTGAGCATTTCTCCCCCTTCGACTGGTGCCCAAAATGTGTAGAATGTGGAGCGTATATCAATAGTTTATCCTGGGTACCGTAGAAACTGATGAAATTTGCTATCCCCGGGGTGTTAATTCCGGCCCATTTAGACAGCGTTGGACCTCAGGGAGAGTTTATGTTTCGGCTATGCTACTTGTATATCAATGAATATTAGTCAATCACAGTCCATTGTTTGTGCCGAAATATTGAGAGGTACCACACGACACCTAGCTGGCCTGGGAATAGCGAGTTTCATCAATTTCAACGGTAAGTTGGGTTAAAACCTCATCGATACGTGGTTTCGAAGGGTTCTCACCTTGAGCGTAAGCAGATGATGACACTAGCATGGTAGAGTGAACCATGGCCGAATTGCTCAGTGGAAGAGAGGAAGAAAGGGAAAAAAGAAAATAATAGGAGAGTGGAAACAGTAAGGTGGTCATTGGAGATAATGAGAAGTCAGGAAAAGGAGTCGCATTTAGACAACCAGTCATCAACTAAGTTATAGGGCAGTCAAATATCGTATTTTTATTTTTTTGTTGGATCGAAGGTAATCGCGGTTAAGGTATTCACAACTATCACAATATATATTAATATTATATAATATGCAAGCAGATAGTACTTGAGTATTTGGATCTTTGAGTTAGGAGCATGGGCTAGTGGGGCCTCCAAGCGGGAACGAAAGAAATGTCCCAAAGGTTGGATAGCTTTGACCTGATGATTGGAAATAGAACCCTGCGGGACGCCCCCTATTGAAAGGATAGTAGTAGGTGGGAGGCGTCAGTATTCCCCCAATTACACTCGAGCAGGATATATTTCCTTGAGCATGTCCACGCACAGCGCACAGCCATATACTCGAGTACCGGTAGTGCCGGGTCTTCATATCTCAAAGATGAATTTCATGGTCCTAAAGGATCGGAGCAGGTCCTACTATCCCATAAACTGAGCCACAATACATGCCAACAACGAACTACAGTACACAAGTTTGTCCACCTACGAGAAGATCATGTCTTGTCTTGGCACCCATTTGACCAGTGGCTGGCCAAGGCAAAGGCAAGCCAACGAATAATTTGGCTAGTCACCCAAGCCCCTGAACTGCTCGAGTACGGTAATTGCGAGACCGAAGTCTCTACTGGAAGAATGGGTCCTCCAGAATCACTGCTGCTGTTGTCTCACATCTGAGATGCGCTTGTCCAGCAGTCCTTCCATACCAGTCTGGTTTGTGCGTATTCTCATGCAATCAGCCAAATACCGGTGATAGCTGTAGACCGAGGGTGGCCGGCCGTGTTGATTATCCCAACGCAGTCGGGTAGGTAACGCAAGCTCAATAAAGGAAGATTGAAACTCGAATTACAGGTTTTATCGGTACCGCTTTCTACAGTAGAGAGTTTTCTGAACAAATCTGGTAACACATTATCGGAGATGGTTGATCGCATTTCAAATCGTAATAATGGAAAGATAATCTTTTCGTTCTTCCTCCGTTAGCAGGGGTCTCTATAATACATGCATATTATGTGGCAAGGCAAAACAGAACGCCTTTAAGGACAGTACAGACGTTTGTTGCGTTTTTTTTTTTTTTTAAAAAAAAAAACCCCCCCCCCGCGGAAAGCTCTCCTGCGCATTCTCGCTTATCCCCGCGTCCGTCTGCACCAAAACCCAGAGCAGGTGTCTAGCACAGCGATAGAGCCAGGGTAACGGGCACTATTCAGACATGGAAAGTGGAGGAAAAAATGTTCAGGATTCACAAGAATTTCTTACGGAAAAGTGGCGCCCCCGGTGCCGATACCGATGCCTGCTAGGAGACGCCAGAATAATGGAGAAAAACTAGACCCCAAAATACTATCGACACCGGTACCGTTCTTTTGTAGGTAAAATCCGAGCCCAATCGCCGAGGTCCCAACAAGAAGGGCTAATCCGAGAAGGGTAATTCTGCCCTTCTTTGCAATGGCTTCAAACATAGCCTTTCCCTTGCGAGCTCGCTCAAGTTCACGCCATTGCTGGTTAAATAACTTCTCGGCATGGCTCAAGCTTGGAGGACTCTTATCTAGGCTTCGTGAAGTTTTGAGAACACTTCGGGAAGATACCTTATGCCAAGTCGACAAAGATTCCGGGGGTTGCTGCCCGAGCAAACTGACTGCGCGAAAAATGAGATCATCTAAATCCAGTGGCTTTGGAAGTTTTGAGAGTATGGAATGAAGTATTTCAGGTTCATCATCAGGGATCTCAAACAATTCATCCCTTCTTCGCAGAACGATCTATAACCCGCGTCAGAGCCATTCATCTGGGCTCGTTGGTTTAAGAGACGAGGTGACGCACCTCAGCAAACAGATAAAGTGGAAATACTGGATCCATAGCCAAAAATGCGTCAAATAATCTTGCTATGTTGTTATACTCTTGAATTTCATGAGCGTATAGGGTCAATGTAGCAGCTAAGGCAAAAAAGGGCTGGGTCCGAGATATATGATGAAAAAGTTTTGGATCTATAGAATATAGCAGTGGATAGAGAAGTTGGAGGTGATCTGAGGTTGGCGACATTGTAGGAAGCATAAAGTCCCGTATCCGCAAAAGTGATATGTGCTCAACAGCGGCCACAGCATGAGTTGGGCCAAGGACCAATAATAGGACCTGACAGATGTCGTGAAACCCCTGAAAATAGTAATCAATAACGGATTGACCGCAAAGGCAGGAACGCTTCCAGCACAAACCTGGAAATAACATAGCATTGGGTGTCGCCGCAATACTTCAACAATTAAATCTAAAAGCTCGGTTTTCCTGGTCTTGAGCTCTCGAGGTGACAAATCTACACTTATTTGTTCAGCTTTGTTTAGCTAAAACCGGGAGCTGTTTGTGAAGACAAAGTTGGTGACTTACTAGTGGGATAATAGATAAAGGATCGGTCCACATCTAGCTTCACTTGATCTTCATCTCTGTGTGGAGGAAGGGTTTTCCAAGATGGGCGTGCTTCAGGTATATCTGTGGAAGGCACGCTTTTCTCGTGGGGGACAGTCCCATATCCTAGCAGGAAGGGCCCTTTGTGGAACGCATCAGCACACAGTAGAGCTCAAGAAACAGCAGATTAAAATACACACATGCTTCCTTACGAATCCCATCGCTGATGAGGCCATCTTTGGATGTTGCCAGCTCCACGACAGCTTTCCGGTTACCAGCTCGACAAGCTTCCTTGATAGCTTCCACTTTTCCCGTAGACCACCTATCTTGTGAGCTAGATCTAGAGACTGATTCGGGGCTCAGCGGACCAACCCCATCATCGCTCTTAGGCTTCACCACTGGTGATGGTGATGGCGGCGGCGAGGTTGAGGATAGTTTCTCGTCTTTCATCGGTATCGGTAGGCCCGGATCAGGAGGTTAGAGAGGCCTCGTGAAAAACTCGATCGTAGATCTTCGACTCTGCGTTGTTAGATGGTAAGAGCTAGCCTGTGCAAGAGTCACATACGGCGGCTCGGGAAGAAGTGGCCCAAGATCCAGGCGCAGTATTGACGAGTTTGGCCAAGAGTCACCTAACAGGGAGAGGAGAAATCTTGAAGCAAGAAAAATTTTCGTGAAAAAGAAATGTCGCGTCGCCCGCGTTGCCGTTACATCAGCCCCAGGCCCCAGCACAGTAATTGTACATACCAGCAAAGTATAGTACCGCATGCTCCAAGTACCGGTACCGATGGCTAGTTTGGCCTTTTCCTTGTTGAACAGTCGCAGCAGCTCTGCTTGAGCATACTCGGGTGTGTCCATAAAAATCAGAAAGACCAATATCCCTGTCATGCAAGGTTAGTGATCAGAAAACAACAAAATCTGGAAAACACAAAGAGGGATCTTCAGCCCAAGAACCCATAGTATGTCACAGAGGTGAAGAGACTGTATTGGAGCAGAATCCAGTGAAATAAATTACAGAACCCTGATGTACTAGAACAAACCATACCCCCCCCCCCCTTATTACCTGTCCTTTCACCACCTACTGTAGTTGGCATTATTAATATCCTACTTGGTGCCATCACCATGATATATCTCACTTGGTGCAACACAGCTTGTTAAAGATGCCCAGTTGCATGGTGGAACTTTCCAGACAACTTTATCTCACGATCCCTCTGATCCCTGTTTTGCCACCCTTAGTTTCCGATTTTTAAGGACATACCCGAGTACAGTAGCGCGCTTGTTCCTCAACTTCTCCACACCCACATACTGGTATTAGTATTCGTTTAACGTGCCGGTATTCCACGGCATTGTAAGCCATACACCCAAATAATAGCCACTGCCACTCGAGTGAAGAAAAAAGTGGGACAACGGCATTCCCCACCAAAAAAATGGGGTATTTGGAATAATCACCAATCCCCAAAAAATATTTAAAATTCAAGACATTGCATAGATAGCTTCAATTACCTCTGGAAATTATCTGCATAGATTTTAGAAAGTTTTTGTCAAATGGGCCCCCTTTGATAACCAGTGCATTTGAAATTACCTTTCAATACCATACCTGACAGGGATTTTTTTGGTGTGGAAACCAGAAACCTTTTGAGACTCAGCCCTTCTCACAATAACTGGCAGAGCAGGTGTGGTATCTGTGTTTCTAGGAGGTGGAGAGGTAAATTGGAGCAGCAATGGGGCCAGTCTATGAAATTATTTTCACCACAATGCCAAAATCTAGGTTGATATTAATGTGCAAAAACTCCCTCTTTTGGTGTGAAACCAGTATTTTCCCACAACTTTCTTCACTCGAGTGCTGCTACAACTTTGACTGAGGTTCAACCTATTGTATTGCTCAAACCTGCATATGGCCCGCTGAAAAGGGTTGGCTATGCCTTGGAATACCGGTACTCTACAGTACTTTGGAAGTATGTCCGCTTTCCCCCAACCATATCGATAGGCCACCGAGCACGATATAATCTCCGATGGTAAAAGCATCTCAACCACTGAAAGCTACTGATACAGTAGTTGTATTGTAGCTTTGTGTCATGCTTTATCGCCAATGGCTTTGTATTACCATGCTCGTACACCTTCTCTTTTGTTATTACTGTGAACTGTGGAGAAGCCATGGCAGAAATGGCATGTTTTCTTTTTGTGGATGCGAGCGATATGTGGGGTGTGTGTGAAGACGCCACTTTTGCCCAACTGGCAGAGGGCAGAATGGTGAACGGAAGCCAAAAGAAGGGGAAAAAGAAAAGAAGAAAAAAAAATTTACGCCTCCGGGATGGGAGGTCACTATGAGCACAGTACGGTACTCGAGTACGGTACGTATGTTGCGAGTGACATCTCTCGACATATGATATAAGTCCAACTCCAATCTGATGAGCCAATATTATTATTTTTTGATATCGTTTATTATTTGCTTACTTTTTTCTCCCCATATGGCGACTAGGGGGCGGTATATTGGAGGATGTTCTGAAAGAATTTATCATCATCTAGCTGCATATAGATCTTTGTTGTTGTTGTTGGGTGTTCACTCATCGAAGTGTACTCGAGTATAGGCTAGCCTGGTGGACATGCTTGTAGGAATCTTCGGTAACTTAAGCGTTGGATGGTAGGATCTCATGCTTAGACGTGCGCGCTTGCCTAGGCGGGCAGCCGTTATGATACTGGTAGTCTACAGTACCCCTCCATCTCTACCACCAATCCGCTTCTTGTGGTGCAGCTTCATTTCACATACTGCTCATTCCAGTCGATTATCCTATCATCGCCTCCCCGCTCCCTCATGATACCTGAGCTATGAAGCCAGAAAAAATAGCAAAGAGTGAGTAGGTCGTAGAAATGCATGGTACTGCACCGGTATGTATCGGTATCTCTCCCTCCCCCCCTCTCTCTTTTTCTATTCCCCTCCCTTTTTTTTTTTTACAGATCCAGTAGAGGAAAAATATATACACATATATGTTATATATATATATCAGAAAGGTGAAAGACGATAATTGACTGGGACGGGCCCGTGGGCCATGCCGACATTGTAATGTGCGGTGGAAACACTTTTTCATGAGTAGAAGTTTTGCTTGCCTGTGATGTGTTTACCAGGCATTCCAAGCTTTGACCGGTATGGTACCTGTAGGAAAGTGATGTATAGCAATTGTGCTCATACAAGCAGTCTAGATAAACGATAAACAAATGTGTTGTCCAACGCTGCTAGACTGCCCGTATCGTTAAAGTGCCACAAACTACGAACAATTCGGCACCTGGTAGTCCACCTAGACTACCCAGCTCTCGAGCATTTCGGGCAGCAGATTGTCATCATAGCTTTTGCTCCCTTACCCTCCACCAACAACGGCATAGCTTCCCGTGCGCAATCCCTTCCAATTGGAGCGAGACAAAAAAGCGGCCTACCCGCTAAAGCATCTCTATCAACACCCCTTTGAATGTCATCCTCTTCGTCTTTAGAGAATCAATCCTTGTTTGCATCGAACCCTCGGTGTGCTTGATTCCGACCAATTCGAACTTTCAAAGGGCCCGGAGCAACGAAACGCGGTTGAGGGGCGAAAAACACAGCACCTACGGAATAAGAAGCTGGGATCTAGCTTCAGAGACAATACCGGTATTCTACTCTGTGGGGCCAGTCCGGAACCCTTCACTTCGCATCCATTTTAGACACACTCGAGCAGAGTACCATCCTCCCCACATAATTCGCCCTCCACAGCGCAGAGCCCAGAACGCAGACGATCTTTCGATTCTCCCGCACCGCTGTCTACCTTAACCTCCCCCCCTCCCTCTGAGGAAAGAAAAGAAAAGAAAAGAAAAAAAGAACAAAAAGAGGCAAGAGAAAAAAACAAACACAAGATTGCTGTCACTAGCGTTTGAGCGGCTCGGCAGAGTTCAAGGGCAATTATCGACTTAAAGTCAATTTTTGTGGTACAACATCTCTTGTGTGTGTTCAATTAATATAAGAGGCTCAACCCGGGCTTCTGGGGGGATAGCTGTCTGCTGTCTGCTGAAGTTTTGATGGAGGATCTAAACTCACATGCATGGGTGAACGGCCAGTTGAGGATGGGAGATACTCAACAGGAGCAGTTCATGGCGCAAACCCTCAATAATGATGATGCTCTATCGCATTCACCAGAAAGGCCTCCGGGGTATGGCCTGATGAGCAGAACACTGGTCCACTCGCCTGTCATCAAACAAATCATACCCGCAAGGATACGGAATAGAGAGTTGAACGATGTTGCCTTTATTGGGGTAAATCTAATCCTATCCTTTTTGCACTAGCTTTATTCCATCTATTCTTTCTCTCAGCTCTATCTGCTGTTGTTGGGCTTCAGGTGGGTTCGATAGAGGATGTTGATTTCTCGGGGCGTTATTAGGAAACTTTTATAGAATTGCATCTTCTCACAGATGACGGTAAACTCCGCCAAGTGGGATCTAAGACTGATTTTCAGGCGAATATTCGGCACGCCAGAGTTTTCGGTTCCCCAAGGAAGAACTTCCATTCTCCACAGGATGCCATTTTTAAACAGGAACTGGCGACCCAATCGCAGGACGACGTGGTCATGCGTGGAGCTGGAGAAGGGGGGGTAAATAGTGGAATACTACCAGGAGCGGCCGAAGGAGATGACACCAAGCCCTTGTTACCTCCTCATATCCTTGCCTTGACTTTGGATTCGGGGCATCTTGCGTTCGTGTATGCCAAAAGCTCCGAGGAGCAGGGTGAGGTCAATTTTGTGGTATCGATGAAGAGAATCGACCAGAAGGGGATCCGCACGGAGACCCTGGGGAAGTCTATAGCTGTAGATCCTCGGTACACCGTTGCCCCCCACCTTTGTCGATGATTGACTAATCGAAACTAATGAACATAGATCGAGGGCGTTGGCTGTTGCTGCGTATCAGGACTCATTCCGAATGTACGCTCTCCATCCTATCGAGGTACTGGAGCGGCAATTGCAGGAAGGGCTTCCTCTGAACCCCATCAAGGAAGAGAAATCGTTCGAAGTTAAGGGACTTATCATGCATATGGAGTTCCTGCATCCTTTCCCGGATGATCAGGATCACGTGATATTGTTAGCATTCGTGATAGAGTAAGTGTTGTTCATTGATTTTTGTGCCTATAGAGGGAGATCGAACAAGTAGGAAGCTCACAAACCCAGTTCAAGCCAGAAATCCCGGCTACAGTTGTTCGAATGGTGGTGTTCAAAACCATTGTGGACCGCCTCAAAGCATGGTCACCACGGATTTCGATTATCGGAGGGTATTATCACTATCAAATCTGATCAAGCTATAGATATCTGACGAGAATGTTCGATAGACATCTCAATGCCTCTGCATGTTATCCCACTAGTAATGGGTTCAGCATTCTTACTAGTTACTGAGTACTCTACCCATGTTGTGAAAGCTTCAGATATCATGTCTGGAAATGCGTCTTTTGCCAAAATCGCTTTCCCGCCGGCACCTCCCAACGGGCAGAGGCGTAAGCACCCTGCTCTGGCAATAGATTTGGGAGTTTCTGACGCTTTTTCTAGGGAGTCTTGTGACATCCTGGGCACGTCCCTTGAGGACGCCGCAGTATGCCTACGACCACGATGATATGTATCTTGCCATGGAAGATGGTGACATCTACTTTTTGGAGGTGGATACCCAGGGTCCAAATTTGATTCAATTGGCCAACAAAGCCTGCCGTCTTGATTGCTCGATTGGCACAGCGTTTGCATCATTGGATTTTGGTCTTAACAAAAACGACATGCTTGTTGCCGGTGGGGAAATGAGTAGTGGTGGAGTGTACCTTGTAAGTTTTGCCGAAATGATGATGTTCCATTTCTGTTTTATCCCTATCCGACATGTTATAGTGACTTGAACTGAAGCTCTTGGATCAGTTAAAGATAGGGCCACATCCGGCTGAGACTGAACCAAAGTTAGAGGAGTCTGTGGCCAATTGGTCACCGGTTTTCGATTTTGAGCTTGTTAACCTGCCTGCCCAAGGCCATGCCAGTGGAAAGGTGGAAAGGGATCGGATTCTTGCTTGCACAGGTCGTGGGGATCATGGAGCGGTTACCGAACTTCGTTATGGAATACAGGCTAGGATTCAGGGATCGGCGGATCATCAGATGAGAGGTGTTCGAAGGTTGTGGGTACTGCCAGATTGTTCGGATGTCGGTTACTTCCTGTTCTCGTCGCTGCCAGATCAGTCAAATTTATGTTTCTTGAAACCGGATGGAGAATGGGAGGACGCAAGTGACCTTGAATTGTTGGATATGAACGAAACTACTCTAGCTGCTGGCGCTGTGGGAAAGCATTCGGTGCAGGTTACCCCAAGCACAATTAATATCACACAGTTAAAGCATGCGAGCCTTGCGAACCACCGAGAAGGCAGCAGGGACGTTGAAATGGTAGATGAACCGCAGTTGTCAATTCTGAGATGCCGATGCGGTGGCGGAGATGTTATAGTAGCCGCAGCTCTGAAAGGGAATTATATTGTAGTCGCTACCCGTAATGGGTTTCTAGTTAAGTTGACATTAGCTACCATTGTGGTTGATGAAAATAGGTGAGTAATCACCATGGGTCCAGCAATCCATATAGTACTGACATTTCTCAGCGAAGATTTCCTTAACCCCATTGGAATTCCCACAAGTTTAGCTGAGGAACCAACTTTTATTTCGGTATTGGAAATGTAAGTCCCCTATGTGCGACATTGATGATATACTTTGCGAATTTAATAATGACCCGGGGTAGCAATGGCCGAATATTGGCTGCGGTGGGAACCCGACAGGCTACGATACAATTATTTCTTTTCGATTTCTCAAATGGGCTTGTGCCTCTCCTAGAAAAGTCAAGTAAGTTTCAAATTCTCTGTTTTGGATTATGGCCTAACAAGTGTAGTGATGAGCGATAGCTGTCAAGGGGAGCAGGACTTGTTCATTTGCGAATGCGCTGTCATCATCCGGGCGAACGGAACTGCGCGACTGCTATGCGGCTTACGGGGAGGCACTGTTGTGGTGATGAACATACAATGGCAACGAGGTAAATTTGCACTTTGATGACCTATGGTCAATTGTTGTCAATGCCAGATTTGGTCGCAAGTCAATACGTCAGGAAGCATACAAGTACTGACTTGCGAAGGCCTCAGTCTAGAAAGGATCGACGGAATCAAATTTGGCCCAACACCGGTCCAAATATACCCAGATGTTGGTCGTAGCGATTCTGCATTCATTTTGGCTGGGCCGGAACTATTTCGGTTTGATTTGCCAAGCGGTAGCTTTAGGGCATCTCAAGTTGTGTTTGAAGAGTCTGAAGTTGAGGTAGTTCTTTTAATCATTCCCATGGATACGATAGATAACAAATTGACTTCCGCCTAGCCTTCTCTCGTGGCTTTCGCCCAAATCGATACCTCGCCAGACCCCGAAAATATCGTTGTCGGCGTTACGAAGGATCAAATTTTTTTCGCCGATGTAGGGGAAAGCGAGAAGGTTTGTGTCCGGAGGCTAAGGCTATACGAGACACCGAGAAGGCTCCTGTTCTATAAACCATTGAACATCTTGATCGTTGCCTGCTCTAGGACTGCCTCCGACGATCCGCGCGTCGAGAGCGAAAAGCACATTCCAGGAAAACGCAAATCCTTCTGCTCGTTGCGATTTATAGACCCAAGAACGTGAGTATATGAATGCCTCTCCCACTCGTGCTCACAAAAATCGGTTCATATGATTTTATTGATCTGCCCCCACCTTATTTATCACGCCAAAAGCCTACTACTAAGCTCTCCAGAAGGCCTAGATGTTGTGCTATTGAATCTGGGGCACCTACGGAATTTGCCATGGTATTTAGCGTTTGCTGACGAAAAATAGGGGCCAGCCAAAAGCTGATCACGACATCCGTGATAGCTCGAAAAAGGATATTATATTTGGGAAAGCAAACGAACAAATTTATTGTCTAACAGGTTCCACCACCTCAATTTGTCGCTCAAACCAAGCGGAACTAATCATCTAATAGAATGGAGTATGGAGACCGAGGGCAAAATTTACCGGTATATCGTTGTCGGGACAGGCTATATCAATGTTACAGCTTCGAATCTCCTCAAAGGCCGTGTTCTAGTACTGTCAGTTATACTAGGTCCGTCCGGCGGCGTTGAAGTCCGTCGACGTTACCAGATCCAGTGTGACGCACCAGTGTATTCACTTGCGCCGTACAGCAGCAGGTAAAGAAAGGCGATCAAATCAAGCGCCGAACAATACTTACTCATGTCACTAGTTCACTAGTATACTGCTCAGGTCACAGCATCAATATGCGGACTTTAAACGCGCAGACAAAGAAGTAATACACCTTTCACAGCATCTATCGGTCCTGGTCTAACCTATTTCTAGATTTGATGTCATCGCAGAGAAAAAGCTTAGATCCCCAGCAGTTCAGATAACTGTCGCAGAACCCTGGATACACTTATCATGTGGCGAAGATTCAATGCTCGTTCTCAAATTTGAGGATGACAAATTCAACGAACTTTTCAGGTATGGCATCTTTGCCGAATATCCAATGGTGCAATTTTCATAGCAGTTTCTTACAATGGCCAGCGATGAGGTTGCTCGGAATGGCTTCCACCATTTTCAGTTACTCCAAGGGTTTTTTCTTGCAACAGATAAAGAACTAGGAGTTGTGGGATTATGGCAACCCCCAGGTATTAGCCCAACTTTCTTTTGAGAGTGGGAATATAATTTCTAACACATCTATAGATCGCCGTAATGTCGAAAGCCTAGTCACTATTGTAGAGGCCGAGCTAACAAGTTCCATCTCCCGCATACGGCAAGGAAACCTCCGGCCACCTTGGTACATGAAAGGGACACCTCCGGGGGCAAAGACCCCAGGCAAGGATCTTATCGCCTCGGGGATTGATGGTTCCATGTTCCATCTCACTTTGCTAGAAGAGGATTCATTACACCTACTGCGGTACATTCAAGACCTATACCGGACTAAAGCAGGCATTGGGAGACACAGCCCCCAGGACACTGAAAATGGAGTACGGGATCCACGGATGGGCCATGTTGATGGTGATATTCTAGTAGCGGTATTGAAATTGGGAAATGAATGGCTGAGAGAAATGTTGATGAAGTTGGACGAAACAGGTGGTTCTGCCCTTGCAGGTTTCACCGAACTGGTTGGGAGAGTGCAGGGGATATTTCAAGAGGAGTCCGACCCTGTTAATGCCGTCATGAAGTATATGAATGAGTTGGTCCATGGAGTTGTCTTGTAGAATATATTTTTCTAGATCGGAGTTCTGTTTCCAAGGTGGGTACTAGTCTTTTTCTAAAAAAAATAATAAACACGGTCATTCGGCCTACTACTGTAGCAGCCTATCGTCATAAACTGTCTCACCTTTAGCACCGGTAACCTAACTAGTTTCCCTATTGAACGCCCAAAGAGGGAATAAGCTCCATGGTAGTTCTGGCTCTGGTTGGCCTAGATCCTGTTCCTCACATTGCAACTGTATGACCTTTTGGGACTTAAAATGAAGGCCTCGTAGATCAATTGTTTTCCTGCAGCCGGTAGTGACTGCCGATTTTATGCAGCCTTATGCAAGTAATTGCCGGTATTTCAAACCATGGCATGACCTCTTGAGATGGGGCACAGCTGCAATGAGTGGAGCTTTAAATGGCTCGTCGGGATGCCTCAACGATTTTGGACGACAAAAAGTCACTCCCCAACCTCACACAAAACTGATTTAAAGAAACTTAGCCGATTGCTTGTATTGTAGTACCCCATGTCCCTCACAAAATGCAGAAATTATTAACAGGTAGCACAATCTCTTAGCATTGAGAAGGTATTTAGTTAGAATATCGCAGTAAGATACCGGTTCTTGGCGGGTATGATTTCGAAGCCTTCCCAAGTACTCGAGTAATTGTAAGGCTCAGACAGATTTAGAAAAGGAGTGGGGAAATTTGAACTCACGAGTGATATCTGGTGACCATGAAGTTTGTGACACTGAGTTGCCGGAAGGTTCAAGTCAACCCCACGAACAATTTCCAATAGCAAGGCAAAGAATAAAAGAATTCAAACCTAGCCACTGTTTCTCCCTAAGCGAAATCCCAAAGTCGACTTCGGACGTCCAGCAGCGGGAGGTTGCGTTCGAACGTCCGCTTCCTTCGCCTCCACAGTCGAGGCCTTACTCGCCTCTAGCGCCCTCTTCAAATAGCGAACCTCCGCCTCCATTTCCTTCCCCTTCCCGATCCTCTCCTCCAGCAGCGCCTTCATAACCCTCAGGTCGTCGACCGCGTGCTTCAGCTCTTCCTTCGCTTCGCGCAGATCCGCCTCGGCCACGTGGCGCTTCATGAACTCCTCCTTCCAGAGGGTGGCGAAGCGAGTGATTTGCTCTGACTGCCAGATGCTGAACATTGCCGCTGCATCTTCTTCCGAGATGCGCTCGATGAGCTCCTTCTCCGGCTCCGAGAGTTGCGAGACGAATTCGTTGAGGTTCGGGTCCAGGACTTTGCGACAGCGCTGGGTTGTAGAGGATAGGATGTGCGTGGCTTTGGAAGACATTTTTATTTTTATTATTTTTATATATGTATGGGTATGAAAATGTGAGGATGTTGGAAGGGGGGGGGGTGGGAGGCGGAGTGGAAGGTATCGTGATATTATGTGATGCTATAGAGTGGGGTGATATTTGAATTGGGGTCACAAAGGGCTTATTGCTACGTTTGCCCATATTATTACAGCTGAGTTCGGAGACCGTGATGTTTGCCCATGGTGTTGGGGTTCGTAGAAATCTGGGTTTGCTGTGATAAGTTGTGATACCGGTACTACACAAACGCACAGACCAAGGATCTTGAACATCATTTACATATCATACTACCGTAACGTCCTAGGTCTTGGCGGATGTACCCACATGTTACCCGGCCTGAGGGCTAAACCACGTGAGACGATCATAAATGGAAGGCAGCCCGAAGCTTTAGTTCTAGGTTCACTCGTTCCATACTAGCATACAGTTTCTTTTTTTTTCCTCTTGATTTTTTTGAAGTTACGCACGCGATGGACGACCTTTATGACGAGTATGTGATTCTCTTTCATCTTCAAGTTATCTTTGGCCTGGAATGGTGGACTAATTAGGTGTCTCCTTTATTTTACCAGGTTTGGAAACTTCATCGGGGAGGCTGTCGATTCGGATGAGGAAGAACAAAGAGTTGATAACGGCGCGGATGCTTACGTCAACTACGAAGAGGAGGAGGCATCGGCTGCTGGCGAAGATGCGCAGCAATTGATGGAGCTTGATGGTATGGGATTTCCTTGGCTGGGGTTGTGGGGAGTGAATGCTGATGGGATAGCGGAATAGATGAGGGTCCTTCCAATGCGGTTGTGCTTCATGAAGGTTGGTCCCAGCTCTTCTTCAGATGCTTTGGGGATGCGTGGGGATATTGACATGGTTTGATTTACAGATAAACAATACTATCCGACGGCGGGACAGACCTACGGGGCGGGCGTAGAGACCCTGGTACAGGAGGAAGATGCACAGCCATTGTCGGAGCCTATCATAGGTATGGATTCCTGTTCTTCTATGAACAACGATTCAAACTGATGTGCTGAATAGCTCCTATTAAGGTTAAGAAGTTTACTGTCGAGGAGGCTGATCTTCCAAAGACTCATTTCTCAAGAGAGTAAGAGTTTCTGGTACTCGAGATTAGAAGTTGTTATGAAACTGACAATATGTAGTTTTATGATGGATTTAATGGGTTTCCCGGATCAAGCTAGAAATGTTGCCTTAGTTGGTCATCTGCATCATGGAAAGACTGCGTTTATGGACATGTTGGTTGTGGAGACTCATGACCTAGAAGGGAATACGGAGGGAAAGAAAGGGGAACAGGTACTGATTGCGCTGGATCACCATTTGAACGAAATCTAATGTTGGGGTTAGCTTCGATACACAGATACCCATGTCGTCGAGCGTGAACGAGGTGTTTCCATTAAATCCTCCCCTATGTCCCTCGTGCTACAGTCCTCGAAGGGCAAGTCCCACCTGGTCAATATTATTGACACCCCCGGCCACGTTAACTTTGTGGATGAGGTGGCTTGTTCTATGCGGGTCGCCGACGGCATCGTGCTTGTCGTGGATGTTGTTGAAGGTGTAATGGTCAACACTGAACAGATAATCAAATATGCTGTCAATGAGAATATTCCGATGACTTTGGTTTTGAACAAAGTCGACCGTCTGATACTAGAGCTTAAACTCCCGCCCACGGATGCATATTTCAAGTTGAAGCACACGATCGAGGAGGTAAATACGGTCATTGAAAATGTGGCGCCTGGAAGGGGTGGGAACATGAGGCTTTCGCCTGAGAAGGGAAATATCTGCTTTGCTTGTGCATCCATGGGATGGTGCTTTTCTTTGGCTAGTTTCGCCAAGATGTATGCGGATACTTACTCTGGAATTGACATTGCGGAGTTTGCAAAAAGACTGTGGGGTAATATCTTCTATAATCCTGGCACTAGGAAGTTTACTCGAAAATCTATGGAAGGGAAATTGAGAAGGTCTTTTGTTCATTTTGTCCTTGAACCTCTTTATAAACTTTATTCCCATGTAAGCCCCCGCCTCCCATCAGACAATCCGGACTACTAACCTTTTGCTCAGACGATTGGAGAAAGTACGGGCAGCCTAAAAGCCACGCTTGCCAGTCTTGGAATATCCCTTAAGCCCGCGCAGTATAAGATGGATGCTAAGGTTCTTCTAAAGTTGGTCTGTGGGCAGTTTTTTGGCACAGCTACCGGCTTTGTCGACATGATTGTGGAGCACATTCCTTCTGCTCTGGATGGTGCAAAGGCCAAGGTTGAGAATACTTACACGGGGCCATTGGACACAAAGCTCGCCGAGTCCATGCAGACGTGTGACCCCGAAGGCCCACTGGCCATCCAAATAACAAAATTATACCACACCAGCAACGCCTCGGATTTCCTGTCTTTCGGTAGGGTTATGAGCGGAACTGTGAAGCCTGGTATGCAAGTGCGTGTTCTGGGCGAAGGATATACCCTTGATGATGAGGAAGACATGGTTGCAGCCACTATATCGGATTGTTGGATAGCCGAAACCAGATACAGGGTGTCTACAAGCGGGGTACCGGCTGGATGCTGGGTGCTCTTGGGAGGAATCGAGAATTCGATCGTGAAGTCGGCCACCGTAGTAGCGCACAAGATGGACGATGACGCTTATGTTTTCCGACCCATAAATCATTTTACCGAATCAGTGTTTAAGGTTGCTGTCGAGCCAGTAAATCCTTCAGAACTGCCAAAGATGCTTGATGGCCTTCGGAAGATAAACAAGAGCTATCCTCTTATCTCGACCAAGGTCGAAGAATCTGGTGAGCACGTGATCTTGGGCACTGGAGAGCTCTATATGGACTGCGTTCTTCATGATCTTCGACGAATTTTCTCCGAAATGGAACTTAAGGTCTCTGACCCGGTTACACGTTTCAGTGAGACTGTTGTGGAGACATCGGCCATCAAGTGTTATGCGCAGACGCCTAACAAGAAAAACAAGATTACGATGGTCGCAGAACCGCTAGATTCGGGGATCGCGGAGGATATAGAGAGCGGAAAGGTCAGTATCAAGTGGCCAATCCGGAAAGTTGGAAAATTCTTCGAGGAAAATTACGGATGGGATTTATTGGCAAGTCGCAGTGTGTGGGCCTTCGGGCCTGATGAGAGGGGACCGAATATCCTGCAAGACGACACTTTACCAAGTGAGGTGGACAAGAAGCTACTGAACCAGGTCCGGGATAGCATCCGGCAAGGTTTCTCTTGGGGTACTAGGGAAGGCCCTCTATGCGAAGAACGTGAGTTTTGGGGGGAGTCACTTGATAGCTTGTTAACGATGTACTGATGGGATCCTTAGCTATCCGAAATACGAAGTTCAAGATCATGGATGCTACGCTTGCCTCGGAAGCCATCTATCGCGGAGGCGGTCAGATTATTCCGACTGCGCGAAGGGCTTGCTACTCGTCGTTTTTGATGGCGTCTCCTCGGCTTATGGAGCCCATGTACTCTTGCTCTATGACTGGACCCGCCGATTCCGTTTCCGCACTTTATACTGTTCTTGCAAAGCGAAGAGGGCATGTATTATCCGATGGCCCCATTGCTGGAACGCGTAAGTTAACTCCCTTAAATACCGTTAAGATTTCGGATAACTGATACGGTTATTTTTCCGCAGCATTATACCTTGTAAAGGGCTTAATCCCAGTCATCGATTCCTTCGGGTTCGAAACTGACGTTAGAGTAAGACCCCTAACCCATTCTACCTTCACGCGAAACCGTTAACGAGTTTACAGATCCACACGCAAGGAATGGCCTTCTGCTCCCTCGTCTTCGATAGGTGGAGCATCGTGCCCGGCGACCCCCTCGACAAAGAAGTGAAACTCCGACCGTTGGAACCCGCCTCTGCGCAGGCTATGGCCCGAGACCTCACCCTCAAGACCCGTAGGAGAAAGGGTCTGAGTGAGGATGTTACCATCGCCAAATTCTTGGAGCCCGAGTTACATGCTATGATTGAGAGCTCGGGGCTACTTGATGGTTAGACTGTTGCGCATGAGTGTTGGAGCGCATGGGGAGTGGATAGTGTAAAATAAACGTGTCAGCGCACTTATTATGGAAAAATGGAATATTATTTATTTATAGTAGTGTTGGTATAAAATGATACAAGCGTAATGCTTGCTTGATTGGCTAGAAATGGAGTGAGCGCTTGCTAGAATTTGGTATCTTGTCTGTGCGAACTCTAGCTGTGAGGCTTGTTGAGTGGGGTTTGGCGGTGGTGGAGGATGGTTTTACGTCGCCTAGCCTCTTATCTCTATGTTTTGTGAAGTACCAGTAGTTT
This sequence comes from Tuber brumale, assembly GCA_014065205.1. Classification (NCBI taxonomy): domain Eukaryota; kingdom Fungi; phylum Ascomycota; class Pezizomycetes; order Pezizales; family Tuberaceae; genus Tuber; species Tuber brumale. Next base: position 79,409 of record JACCEG010000002.1, read on the forward strand.
ACCATACTCATACGAGTATGGTGAAGTGATTTCATGGGAGGAGTTCCTTCGGTTGTTTTTTTTGCTTGATTGGTGGCATTGGATATCGGGACTCGGTGATAAGGTTACATTTTCCAATGGCCCAGGCCCAGGTCTTGTTGGAATTACTTCATGAACAATCACCACTAGAGAGCGCGATCTAATCCACCGGCAAGAAGTGGGTTGTGGTAGTCAGTGGGGGGGTATTCGGCCACCAATCTATTTGGTGTACCATGAGTTGCCGTAACGGTATATATATACATATTGAACAACCCATCAAACCACCAAATCCCCTCTCTCCGCCTCCCCAAATATAATACACAATTCCCTCTCCTCCTCCCTCTCCTCCTCCGAAAAAAAAAATTACCTACAACCTCCTAAGAGCCCTACTCCTCGTCCCCCCAAACTTAAGCCTAGTACTATCCGTAGCCCTCTTGATACTCCCCCTGAGAAACTGCCCCTCCCTCCCCATGAGAGCCTTCAAAAAGGCATCCCTCCCGGGCCCATAGTCCCTCAACAGTAACTCGACATTCCTAGGAATGGCATCCATCTCCGCTATCTTTCCCAAAACGTGCGATGCGAGTTGGAAGGCGGCGTCGAAGCTGCCCTTGGCCGCGCCCTTAATGCCCAGGTTTCCCGTGGACTTGCTGATTATGCAGTCGCCGTTCGGCCTCGTGTATGCGATGTGGCAGTTGTGGCGGGGGGAGTAGACGTGCAGGTGGTGGAGGTCCGTGCTTGTGCTGGTTTCTGAGAAGGTTGGGTAGTCGCCGAGCAGGAGGGGGTCGTCCAGCGGGTCGGGGGTAAAGGGTGTTGGGCTCGTGTGGGTGGTGGTAGAGGTTGTGGGGTTTGGGGAGAGGGCTGGTGTTGGGGTCGTGGGCTTTGTCATAGGCGGGAGGGTGGTCATCGCGCGGTGGTCAGAGATTGGTTGATGGTTAGATTGTAGTGGGAAAGTGGGGCGCGGGAACCGGGTGTGTAGGCCTTTGTGGAAGAGTGATGGTATTCGGAGCGGCATTGTGTGTTTGTGTAGATCACCTGAGGGTGGTTGTACTATAGAGCGGATCGCTGAGGGCGGAGTTCTTAAGACTATGTCGGAGGTGGGAAAGAAAATGTTTGGTGGGTTGATGTGCAGGGTTAGGGTTGAGGTTACCTTTGGAGCTTGGGAGCTTTGACACTGTAAATGCCCGAGATTATTCATGAAGTCATGAAAACGCAATTGAGAGAATGTCATGCTTCTGATATCATGAGATCAACGGATTGAACGAGTTGTTCCGGTCACAATGTATTTTGTTATGGTAGAGCTGTCCCCACGATATAGGAGGGGCATGGCATTGTATAGGAGGGAAAAAATATATAATATTACAGGATAGTGCACTGTAATAAAAGCCATAAAGTCAGAAACCTCATTATTGTCTCCCTCACCCACAAATTTCCACGGCGCATGCGGGCAGTGCCTATTATACGACAGGTCGCCTGTGATTTCCAATAACCTCAGAGGCATCCGGAGAACCTGCTTCCAACAGCACCTTTACAACATCCCTATGTCCATACCAAGCAGCAAGATGCACTGCAGTTCCCTGGTCCGTAGAATCTGGCATTTGCTTCCGCGCCAAAACGTCCGCCCCATGATGCAGCAAAACCCTGATCACATCCACCCAACCGTACATCGCCGCCATATGCAGCGGAGTAGCTAAATTCGCGATCCTCCCATCGACATCCGCCCCTCCGTCCACCAAAAGTTTTGCCATTCCCGCCCACCCGAATCTCGCCGCGGAGTGCAATGCTTCTCGAGTGCTTGCCCCATTCTCCAACAAAATTTTGGCGGCGGCCTCATTGCCAATCATAGTAGCCCAAGTCAATGCCGTCCTCCCATCTAGACCCCTGGCTTCCAGGTTTGCACCCTTCGAGATCATGAATTTGATGATGTGGTCGCACTTGTTCCGAGCAGCACATTTGAAAGCCGAAACAGCATAATTGTCGTGCAATGTCAAAGAGTATAGCGGGGAGATCAAAAGAGCTGCAAAGTGACGATTTACACGGAGGAAGGAGCTAAGGTCTTTCGGATCAAGAACTTCCGCAATCAGGAGGAGCAATTCGTTCGGAACATCGAGGAGGGACATTTTGTGGTAACAAGTTATAAAGATGATTATTACACCACCCTGGGTTCCCTCTATTTATCTACCATCCGGGCACTCGAGTAAGGGGTACGGTAGGACAGCATCGGGTAAAACGAAAGCCCGTGACCCATGGATGATTAATCTTGTCCATCAAGAGTTAGAAGGGGTCGGTAGGTGCAGGCCTACAGAAACTCTTGAACATCGGCTGGGTAGGATTCCGCTCTGCGGCGAGGTATGCGATGCATTGTTGTCCTACTTCGCCCCCGCGATAGGCGGTGTAATGAGGAGATGCTGAGATAAGTTGACCGGGAGATGCGGATTGCGCTGTCTGTGATAGCGCGCAGGAAAAATGTAAAGCACATACGAGTACTTGCTGCAGCATCCCGCCCACCACACAGTATTTTACCGGTACTTCTATGTCAGCATCCGCTGAACCGAAAGAGAGAACTTTGGTCCCCTCGCGGAGCATGTCGGGGGCTACTGAAGAATTCACTTCTCGGGGAGAGATGGTCCTTGAGCTCGCCTTGGACGGTACCGGTGTTTCACATCGGAGATCGAACGGGAGTAAGGCGATGTGCCCGTAGGGTTGTCAGGGGAAGATGCAGTGTCAATCTCGAGCCTCACCTGCCCAAGGAATCGTAAGCCGGGTAACGCCAAGACTATTCACGACACCTTTCCTTTCAGCACAAACTTAATTCGCACAGCACCCTTTGATACCAGGCCCCAAAACGCGACAACAACGATAGCCTCATACCCCCCCCTCCTACATCTTCACCCCAACCGTCAACAGACCCCAGATAGCAAACATGGATGCTTTGGGTCTCTCTGAGCTACGGCATCTAAAACCACGACAGCTCCTTTCCCAAGTCTTGAATTTCGCTTTGATACTTTCAACAGCGTTTATGTTATGGAAGGGTCTCTCAGTCGCAACTGATTCGCCCAGTCCCATTGTTGTGGTTCTGTCAGGGAGTATGGAACCAGCATTTCAGCGTGGAGATCTATTGTTCCTATGGAACCGGAATTTGGAACTCGATAGCCCCCCTACACCTGGAACGCAGGTCGGCGAAATCGGTATGCTGCCCATGATGCTCCGTACAGTATGCAAAAGCACGTACTAACGTGTGGAATTATAGTTGTGTATAATGTCATCGGGAAGGACATCCCCATCGTCCACAGGGTTGTGCGAAAGCACCAGGGACCGTACGTGTTATGCCTTGACCATCACATGGAGCGCTACTGACCGAGTGAAATATAGTAAAACACCTCTCCATCTCCTTACCAAGGGCGACAACAATCACGCCGATGATACCGAGCTCTACGCGCGCGGTAGATGGTACCTTGATCGTGAGAAGGAAGTTATTGGAAGTGTGGTTGGATACGTGCCTTTTGTAGGTTACGTTACCATTATGCTCAGTGAACACCCCTGGATGAAGACAGCATTATTAGGTATTATGGGGCTACTAGTTATCGTACAGAGGGAATAGATGTGGTCGAATTTTAGTTCCTGGTATTGGTTTGTGGTTGATATCTAGTTTCATAGGGTGGTTTGCGGTGTCACGCAATGGCCCTAGAGGTGGCATGCATTATACAATCTCATAAAAGGGTTCATTCATCAGCATTGTTCATGTGTGCTATATCTATACTCGCGGAATATGGTACCGGTAATGGTAAGCCAAGTCATATGTTATCACTCGGTAGATGTTGCTCTTGGGGCGACCTCCACAGCACTAAAGCACCGCATAAGGCTAGGATGAGGCCAACTCGAGCCACCTGGAGATAAGGTATGCTACAGGCTCGTATAAAAGGATACCTAGCAGACGAGATGTCATGAGTAATATCAAAGGAGAAAAAAAACTTAGCATGGCTCATCTCTGGCATCCAAGAATCCCTTGTAGTCCCTGTAAATGGACTGAACTTCTCCGCACTACGACGAAAAAGGTAGAGTTTAGTGTTCATTTTTAGGGTTGGAGGGTGTTCTATCTATATAGTGAAGCCGTTTTCGAGGATTGGTATCAAGTCTTCCAAGCTACATAGTAATGCCGAATCAGCTAATCTGAGCCCAAAGCTACAAGGAGTAACATACCTTTCGACCACGCAATCGGTGTTTTCGTGATTTACCAGGCTTCTATTAACGTCGTTTGCAAGAAGAACCGTGGCTGAACCGGCCCTTCTTCCAGCAGTGATATCGTCTACGCTATCTCCAACCATGATCAACCTCTCACCTCCATCCCCAAGCTCCCAACTCTTCGCGATATGCAAGATACCAGCAGGATCAGGTTTTGGGGGACGGAATTCCCTGGTGACAATAGGGGAGAACACATGACCCTGCATGAAATTTGAGATGAGGTAGTTGACCGGGGTCCTATGTTTGATACCTATTAGTACTATATTTGTATGTCAAATAAGAGTAGGTGGGGGGGAAATGCACTCAAAGTTACGGGTGCAGATAGCCTTCCTGATGCCCCTCTTATCAAGATACTCCATGAGGGGTATCAACCCCTCCTGAGGAATCATTTTTAGCATTGCCTCCTTTTCGACATTTCGAATGCTTTCCATAGCGGCTGATTGTTTCTCAATTGCGAGAGAGTAAACATGGTCTAGGATGTCAACACTTTTGGCGATTCCTAGAGCAGCTCGCATTCGTGCAAACATCCATGTCTGGGGTTCACTTAGGGGGCAAATGTTAGGCAGAAGCTCCAATGCAAGCTGGAGAAAGGAGCGGAAGTACCATAGTGTTCCATCAACATCAAAAACGATACCCTGGAGCTTTGGAGCTGCTGCCGAAAGAGCCTTTGATGTATCAAGGGGAGCAAACCGTAATCTGGCTGGAGTAGCCATTGTGGCGGGGGAGAAATTGCGGAAGGGAATGGAGGGCGAGATGTAGCGATATTTCGTTAAGAGGAGGCGGGGAAAGACATTGCGGGCTGAATCATAAATCATACTCGAGTAGTGGGGGTAATGGGTAAGGGTTCAAGCGTACTGTGCTCGAGCACAGTACCGGCATCATAATATTATTATCATAATATTATCATACTGCAATTGTATCTGCAGGGATGAGGAACTAAGTGCTTGGAGCCTCATTCGTTGCTATAATACTGTAGAAGTTGTCCTGTGCGCGCCAAGATTGGGTTAGAGCTGGATCATTGCTTGCAATTGGAAGGTACGAGTACAATAACTTATCCTTTTTTCCAAATAACTAGGAGAGTCTTCGAGGTGGGCTTGTTGAATTTAGAAAGCCTGTTGTAAGGCACTTTGCCTACCGTGGAGCAAGAGAATAATATGATAGTATTATAATACTTGAGCACCAGCACGAGAATATCTACTAGTGTGTATTACCGGTATACCAGTGTCATAGCTGTATGATTACAAGTAACACAACTGGCGCAGTCGTGCCCTGGATATGATACCTCAGCTCTTGCGCCAAGACTTCAGGGTAACAGCAGGGCTAGGGCATATTTTTTGTGCGAAATCCGCACAAGGGCGGGACGGAAAAGCAGAAAGGGCAAATGCAAGAGCAGTTGCCTGGATTTTCTACTGGTATACATAATCCCCCGTTCTTCTTTCTTTTTTCCCCTTTCACATCTCTCCTCCACACACATATGCCCGCTCCCCTACTTGGCTCCTCATTCTATCGCTTTGGCTTAGGGCAGCAAATTACCGGTCATGTTAGAATCGTCCGCGGTGGGCTGCCGGGCTCACCTGGGTGGGAGCGAAGCGAGATCCATCATTGGTGTGAAGCGTGAGCAGCCAATTTCGGGGTCTGATTCTGAGAATAAGGGCCCTTCCTACAAGAGGGTCAAGATGAATGCGGGGATGAAGGCAAAAACTACGGAAACAAATTCAACCAACTCCCTGTTCCGAAAATTTGTAAACAATGCTCTGGATGAACGGGCTGCTGTAAATTTCTTGATCCTGTTGCTGCTGCCGCCGAGATTATCGACACTGACTCGTTTCATAGGGAAGCAATGCCAACTTTGAGCTTCTCCGGCGGAAATTCTCGGCCGACCCCGGCAATGAAGATGCGCCGTCTTCTTTGGAGTTGCAGAATACCATTTTGGCTCTTACAAATACCGTCTCGAGGCTAAATGGATCGTGTTCCCAGCTAGTGGGAGATATTATCAATTGCCAATGGGTAGCGAGGGAGAGCGGCTTTGTGGGATCATATGTGAAACTATTGGGTAATTTAGTCAGCGCACATTCAAATTATATGGATTTGATCGTCAGCATGCTTGTTCAACATTTGGTTTGGTGTAGGTCGAAGACCCCCTTGATTTATTTCTTGTGTGTTCGGGATTTGACTTCTCGGATAGTGCGTAGCTCGGCAGGCAAGTTGCCCAACCATACACCAGTCAAGAGGAGTGTCATATATGAGCGTGTTCATTATGCACTGCAGTTCATTCTTGACCTAGTCCCGACTGCAGCTTGCTCCACCCTTTTTCCGGCATTAATATCTGAATTTCCTCACAAGAGCGAGAGCAAGAAGGCCCACGTTACTTACGTCACGAATTTATTACGAGTTATCGAGTATGCTCCTTCACTTCGAACCCGGTTATTGACCTTCATCACCAACCGGGTCATTAAGATCGACACGGAAATTCAAACCGACCTTGACGACCTGGAGGACGAACAAGGTGAGGAGTTGGAGGCCGAGATTACAGGGACGGGAATGGAGGGAAATGAGGGTGGGACTATGATTGGAACTGAAGAGGAGGATGAGGAGGAGATGGAGGAGGGCGATGACTCAAGCGAGGAGTATGGCATAGACGCGGTGACAAATATCAAGGACACTGTGGATAAGCTCGACTTTATGCTTGACCTATTGTTCTCGTATTACTCAAAGAGTTTTACAAACAAGAGTGTTGAAAGCCCTACCCAAGAGTCCATCGAGAACTTTGGGCTTATCATGAAACTTTTCAATAGCACCATTCTACCCACATACCGCTCCCGCTACACACAGTTTCTGGTATTCTGGGCCGCACAGAAGGCTCCACGCTTCTCAGATACCTTCTGCGCTGCTGCTATCACCAATGCATTAGACAATGCACTTCAGCCTAGCACCAGACAGGCGGCAGCGGCCTATGTCGCTTCATTCATTGCTAGGGCTAAATTAATGCCCGGAGAATATGTCCAAATTGCCACAAAGGTCATGTGTCGATGGCTCGGGACTTTTGTAGATGAACGGTCTGCAGAATGTGTGGGGCCCGACGTCTCAAAGTGGGGTGGGTTTTACAGTGTCTGTCAAGCTGTCATGTATATCTTCTGTTTTAGGTGGAGAGATCTCAGAGAGGTTGAGGAGGATGAGTTCGGTGTTATCGGAGAGCGGTGGATGGGATTCCTCCAGGATCTTAACAAGGCTATCGTTTCCAAGTTTAACCCCTTAAAGGTATGCTTCCTACATGTATCCTTGGCTGTGGTTTTTCTGTGTGCTAAAGGTTTGATTTTCAAAAATGAAGGTTTGTTCACCAGCCGTTGTCGAGACGTTCGCGAAGATTTCATCCCACTTTCAATTGGTTTACTGCTTTACCATCATGGAGCAAAATAAGCGCAAAGGGCTGAGCAGTCAAGGGGAACTGGACAGTTACTTCCCTTTTGACCCGTACAACCTAAAGCGAAGTAAACAATGGATCCGGGGCTGCTACAACGAATGGGAACCCATCGAGGGGCTCGAGGATGAGGATGAGGAAGACGACGACAGCTCTGGGGAAAGTGATAACGACAATGAAAGTGTTGTTGAGGAAGAAGTAGATGACGACGAAAGCGAGGCTCACGAATAGAGGTCCCAATTTTTTCCTTCTTCACCCAGATACCTTAGACGAAAAGCATCGCGATAGACGGGGCCTCCTGGTTAGCTTTAACAAAGGGTTCCGTTTTTTGGTTTGCCATGCGAAGAGGGGTCGGTCTGTTGGGGGTTTTTTTCTCAGGGCGGTTCAAAAAGTGATTTTATTGGCATGGCGTTCGTGAAGGGGCGTTTATCTCATTAGGGAGAATCATGGCTACAATTTTTGTTTGGTGGTGGCTTGGGTTTTTTTTCCCAAATTTTATATTTCTGCTTGAATGCTCGAGTACGGATACTTTGCTCAAGTAATCACGGTGGTGCACACGCATTGTGGTTGTCGTGTGGGTGTGGTGCTGTGCTCGAGCAAGTGCTGCACTGGTTTTGTCATGTTAGCTAGCTTGTGGATAGATTTTCCGGTGGTTGGAATAAAAACCCATGATTCTCTTGACGGCAATTTAGTGATACGACCCTACGCCGTAGACTACTCACTTGAGCAGAGGTGTTGCAGTTTGGTATGATAGCTGGGCTAGTTACAGTAGACTATCGGTATGATAGTTTATGATACTATCATATCATAAGTTACTCATTTTGATCCCTCAGCAATGCGGCGGACCCCAGGCCCAGATTTCAGATGCGTTCTTTAAGCAATTAGTCAGCACTAAGCCAAGCCCGAAGGATTTATCATTTATCGGACAATTTGTTCGGTTTCTTCTGCCCATCCTTTCTTTAGTGACGAGAACTCAATCATCTTTAGCAATTGAGTCTTTCGTCCCAAAGGAATCACCCATTGGGTTTTTTGCACTCACAAACTCTTGTGTTTATGCCTTGAGGGCATGTCTGAAGGTTTGTTTGTTCTGCTTTTGTTGAGGGTTTGTGTGTGAAACTACTCAACGGCGAGTGGCACAAATTTCGGATATTGGCAACGGATCTTTTATTTATCATTTACTGACACAAAACCCTGGACCAGAATCCTCCGTCGAATTCTCCTTGCGGTCGCGGTTACTGTTACTAATTGAGGGATTTGAGGGGTATGCTTGAACGAGTCGCTCTGCGCCTTGAAGGTAGCGGATGGCGTCTTCTACGCGGGAGGTTAAAAAGAAGAATGTTACACTCAGCATTCTGGGTTCATGGTGCAGGGGAATTAGAAATCAATCCTGCCAGTATGTTTGGTTTTGGTTTTGGTGGCGTTGAAGTGGGTTTCGGGCGAGAAGATTCGGGAGAGTTTGGGGCAAATTACGGAGCGGGAAGGAAAAGTCTGGATATTGGGGGAACCAAGGGCACAAGACTTCCGGCAGATGTTCAATTGGACTTCCTATACCCTTCGAAGACTCTCGCTTTTTTACGGCACCTTGCGCTACCTTCGGCACGGGATGAGCGCGAGATTTTACCGTTACGCACAGTGTTCCCGCATGGTTGCAAGAGGCTTTATAGTTCGAAGTCCTCCAACAGGAATGGCGCTAATGGTAATAGGAATGGAAATCAGGATAGTCATCTTTTGCGCTTGGGTGATATGTTGAAAGAGTCACTACCGGCAGACCCGCATTTTGCAAGTTTCTCTAAGTTGAGGCACCACCCGGGGGGGGGGTTGCACGACTCGGCATGGTATCATTATTCCATCGAAAGGAAGGACGGCACCCAACCGCAGCGGATTGACCGCCGAACCTGGCTCGTGAACTATTTGGATAAATCGGTACGGAATATCGACAAGGAGCGGATTGTTGCCATTCTTCTGGATTTGTCGTACGAGGAGAGAACTAAGGCGGACTACAAGAGTGCTTTGAAAGCCCTGCTAGAAATGGGATATCTCCGCGATGCAATGGCGCTCCTACACGACCAGGTGGAGCGCTCTCCTAGGCTTCCTGTCGGATTCGTGGAGGTTATGACATACTGCATCCGGGAGAGTCTGTGGGATATGGCTATGGAGGTTATGAAGCTCGACAACGATGCATCAAGCGGTCAACCGGGACTCAGCCTGGCTGCGGTCTTGCAGTGTATGGGAGACATAGAGGAAGGCCCGATAATGAAATTTGCCGAAAGCGCTAAGGGCTCTGATAGTGAGCGCTTTGCTCAGGAATTGATGAACGGGCTTCTTCGGGTTTTCCTTCGCTCCGGGGAGTTGGAGAGGTTTTGGAAGTTCTGGGAATTGGGGCGGTCGCGAGGACTATTTACCAATAACCAAGACGCTTACTCTATCGCTCTAATTCAGCTTTATCTTGAGAAACGGGATGCGGATGCTGTCAAAATATATCTTGAATTCCGTGAGATCCCGGTGATCGCACCAAACCCGCAACTCTTCAACGGCGCGCTGAGAGCTTTCAGAAATTTGCTTGATTTCCGGGGCATGCAGATGGTCTTTGACGATTGGTTCACTACGGGGTCCCAACCGGATAAACAGGCCTATTGTTTACTCATGGCTGAAATAGCGCGCCACGGAGGGGCGGGGGTGGTGAGGGAATTGCTGGTTCAGTTTCTGGAAAGATTTGGCCCCGAAGAACTGCTGCCATTCAACTCTTTAATGTTTGCACATGTTCGGCGAGGGGAGCTTGAGGAGGTTGTCAAGTGCTTCGATGCAATCCCGAAATTTGGGCTCGTTCCGGACAACTACTCGTTTAATATTCTTATCAATGCTTATGCAAAAGCCCAAGATGTTGATGGGGCCCTCCAGCGGGTGCAAGAGATGATCATGGCCAAACTCGCTCCAGACACACATACCTACGGGGTGTTGATGACGTTGGCTGCTAACCGGGGAGACGTTGAGAATACCAAGAGATACTTTGACCTGGCCGTGGACTCGGGAGTTAAGCCAACTGAGCCGATGTACCTTGCGCTGATGGCATCGTATGTCGCCGTTAACGATCTCGAGAGTGCCGGAGATGTATTAGGATCGTTGGTGCGGGCAGAGCCTCGAAAGGACACCACTATCCTCTGGAATGAGCTTCTCAGTGGCTATGCTGTTTTGTGTGATCCGGAAAAGTTGAACATGACTTACCACAGGATGCGGGAAGCTAGGGTGCCTTTTGATCAGTACACATATGCCATCCTGATGCACGCTTTGTGTCTAATTGGGAAGGTTGAAACAGCGGAGAAGGTTCTCGACTCTCTCGAGGCCGAGGGGATCAAGCCCAATTCCACACACTATGCTATCATCATGGTAGCTCACATGAAGAATATGGACTTAGCGCAGGTGTGGGCAACATTCAACAAGATGGTGGACTATGGAATTAATCCAACTTTCACCACGCAAGCTGTTCTCCTACAAGCATCCGCCTTTGCAGAGCACGCCAAGTGGCGCTCTACCGGTGGCGCGCTCTTCCTTAATTCAGCAGAAGGCATCCTAGCACAGGTTACAGAGAACCTAGATGTCCTAGACCTCACATCAAGGGACAGCGTCAAATCCGCCACACCCCCTTGGCTCTTCGCACCCTTAGTCTCAATCTACGGGAAAGAGGGATCCTACCCTCGCTCCGAGGAAGTCTATCATCGCTTCCTAGAAATCTCTGAGGCCCAGAAACCTGGTGGAACGATCCCGTCGATCAAGCTCTACATAGCCATGATGAATGCCCACATGAAAGCCCGAAACACCGAGGCCGTAAAGGCAATCTGGGAGCAAGTTTGCCACCTCGCAGATAAACTCGCCCGACCATCTAACAACAACTCCCTTCAGCGCGAAGTCCTCTGGTCCCGCCGGCACCTCCTCTGCCAGCCCCTCAGTATCCTAACACAGTCATTAACTCACGCTAATGAGCTAGAAACCCTCGTCAAAGTCGTCGCAGACTTGGAAAAAAAAGGCTACGAACTCGACAACGTCAACTGGAACAACTTTGTCCAAGCCGCCATCCTCTGCCAGGACCTGGACCTCGCAATGGAAACATTTGAGACAAAGTTGATGCCCGGGTGGATCGCGCAGAAAGAACAGAGACCCCCGTCGGAGACTCCGCCCGTGCGCCCATTTTACAGAACCTTTAACACGTTAGCCACTACACTCAAAGATCTGGATAACGAAATGCGGAATGGCAACCAAGAGGCCGAGGAAAGGATTGGGGAGCTGCAGAGGGCATATCCGATTACTTGGTGGGCTACCACAAATTTGGAGAATCTGGAAGCAAGGATTGAGTCTGAGGCTGCGTTCCGGATGTCGAGAATGCGGTAGATACATGCGTGATGGTTTGGTTTTATATATCCTATGGTGTCGGTGCTTTGTTTTTGTTTTTGTTTCATCCTAGGGGGGGGTTTCTGTCCTTGTACAAAAAGCTTTTCTTCTTCTTACCCTACCCTGTTTTCTTTCTCTCTTCCTTTTTTATGCCTTTTTTATTATATCTTTTTACATACCGCAACATGCATGCAACTAGCACGAAGGTTTCAAGGATAGGGGGGGGCTATACCAAGGCCCCAGCAAGCTGAATGCAAGGAGCGAAAAATCAAGCTCGATGATAGTATCGAGTGATTTCTCATGCAACAGGTGGGTGAGATGAGGAGCGGCGGGTGATGGGGACAATGTTATATATACCGGTAACGATACCTGTTTGCTTCCCTGTTCAAGTATTCCCACAATAGAATAGAGATATACAGGCAGGTGTTAGAATCGGTCATAGAAGCTATAAGTTATATCCGCTATCGCGCCAATAGGATACACCGTGATAAAAAAAGGTATAAAGACATTATATTTTGAAATGGCGAAATCATGAAAGTAAGAAACAGGAAAGGGGGACAGGGATTATGGTATGATACATACCCAGAAAGCCGGGTTGTCAATTCGGGGGTGGGGGGAATCAATTCCTATAAGAACTTGAGGGATGTTGGCATGATATATCTGGGACCCGACAGAAAGAAATATGCCAAGTTAGGTGATATTCCTGTATGATACTGTGCCATATCATACCTGCCGGATAAAGAGCACCCAGTCAATATAAAGGGATTCACATTACGATACTCTCATGATAGAGATAAATATTTGGTAAAAGAAGGGACTAATTTGTAAGTTGAGTTACAGAGTTAAAATATATATATTATACAGGTCATGGGATCGTGACAAAACCTGGCTTATCGGTAGAAAAGAAAAATAAATCTCATGATCACAAGTTTTTTTTCCCCTAGTTCAAAAATTACGCCATCTGTCTGCCACCAAACGGGTTACACAGGGAAGAGGAGCAAGAGAAAAGAAAAGAGATAAGAAAGAATATAATGAAGTAAAAGTACCAAAAACCCCTGCTACAGCAACCACACAACGCCAATTAATGACAACCCCTTCCCTCCCATACCGACTCCAATCTACTTACTACTCCTCACTCCTCTCCTGCGTCTTCTGCGCCTCCCGGCTCGGCGTCTTCGGAGTCTTCGGCGTCTTGGGCGCATCTCTGCAAGGGGTCTTGGGAGTCTTGGGAGTCTTGGGGGTTTTCGGTGGCGGCGCCTCTTTAGTAGGGGTCTTCGGGGTTTTTGGCGTCTTTGGGCGTTCTTTGTTTTCTTTGCCTTTGCCTTTGGTCTTCTTGGTGGTGCCGAGGTACATTGCGCCGAGCTTTCTCAGTCTCTTCAGCTTCGATTCATCTTCCGCGTCTCTTTCTGCTGGGGTTACGGGGCGCTCTAGGTCCCGGGGTGGTGAGGATTGCGTGCTGTAGGAGCCGAGCGCCGGGCCCTTTTTTGGCTGTTGGAGGATGCGGAGCGTGATTTGCCAGCCAGGTTCTGTGCCTTGGTTTGTGGCGTTTATCCAGGGGCAGTACTAGAGGTTGTTAGCACATGCACTATAAATAAAGATGAGGGGGACAAGGCACATCACGGTGCTCCCCAATAACATCCAATCTGCAAACACTCGCCTCCTCCTCTTCGTCGACTGAGTCGAAGATGGAAACGGCCTTCTTCCTAAATAGCCATAAGCCTAATCGCCTGAAGCATGCTGAACACGTAACGAGGCTAGGGATTCCGGGGTCTTCGTTCTGCCAGCCAAATAGCGCGAGGGTAAGGGCTCCAGAGTGCTGCTCTTCTACTGAGAGTGTGTTCTCATGAATGGCTTCTAAGATGTGCTCTGGAAGGTCGGCAGTCGGGTAGCTGAGCGACGGAGGGATTTCCGGACGGATACGCAGGAGAGAAGAGTAACGAGATATGAACGAAGGGCGGGAGACGGAAGGGTTTGCAAGTTGAAGACGATAGATAGTATCTAGAGTTACCCACATCAATTTCCGTTCCCAGGAAATGTTGGAACGAAAGGAATGAAACGAAAAGGAACGACCTACGATCACAGCCACGCTTCTTCCAAAGACACTGTCCCTCATGCTCCGCGACAATCATCTCCTTATACTTTTCCACCACCGCTTTAGCTACACCCAGTTAGTCCCCCTCTCCGTCGCAACGCTTGGTATTGTTAAACAAAACTCACTAATATCAGAATCTTGCTCCTCATCCAACTCAACCTTGACAACCACCTCCCTCTTACAGACCCCACACCGGACCCTATTCTTGTCAACACAGCTCCACCCCCTCCTCGCCCACTCAACCTCATTAACATCCGCCGGCTTTGCACTCCACTTATCCACAAACCTATACGTCCTCAACCTCTCCAAGAATGCGTTCCGGTCCCACGGCGAGTAAGTCGGCATCTGCTGAGACGACGTCGTAGAAACAGTGGAGCGAATCGATCCCGTTGGTGAGACCGCGCGGACGCTCGGTCTTGAGCGGTTCCCCAGGCCGCCCAAGCGGCGTTTCTTCGCTGCGTCGTCTGCTGTTGGTGCAATGAGAGCGACATCACTGTCGTCGAGAGCGGTAGTAGTGGTGATGGGGAGGTCTGTGGATTGCTTTGCTGGTGTGCTGGGCGCCGATATGCTTGTTGATGGGGCCGGTGGGCCATTTATTAAGTTGTGGAGCTTGCGTTTTGTAGAGTAAAGCATTGGAGTGAGGATTGGGGCCCGAGGGGCGGTGTTTTGGTGGTGGTGGGTGGTTGTGTGGTGGTGGGTGTTTACAGAAGGGTCTTGGTTTGTTTTCGAAATCCTATGCTATGACCTCTGTGTGTAACCGAGCTAGGCTGTTTTAGGAAGGATGTCACCGACTGTCACTCGAGAGCTGAGATTGTTGCTTGCACGGAGAAGGTAACTTGAAAAAGGATAGAGTTGGAAGACAATGAGCTCCAGTACGTGCAGGCTCGTGAGCCCAGTGGAAACAGAGGCAGTATATCTTATTATATACAAGGTTGAGCTCTGATAGAAATTCAGGAGATTGTTCAGTAGCCAGGGTCGGCACTGCTGTTGGTTGGATTGGGACGTCGCAGCCAATCAAAGGGAAGGAGGGGCGGTTCCTGAGAGTGTGGTCCGAGCCATAGAGGGACTCTCAGTGTTTCATTTCTATTGAGCTTGTTTAGGCATGACATGATAGAACGATATACTGTCAGCCGGGTGAACCTTTTCAATACCATGCTCTTGGCGAAAAAACCTTGTTGTAATGTGAAACTTTGCAATGGTATTTTTTTGCCAAGAATGGTATCATATTATAAAGGTATGATACCCCCTGTTTTCCATGGTATTTGAAAGGTTTTCTCACTGCCAGCCCCATATTGTTTGCTATCTCGCATTCACCACTGGCAATCCCTCAGGCGATACTCGATTAACCACAACCCTCCTCTAAACATCCACTCCTTCGCAGTATGATACGACACGCGGCAAAGAAGCCCTTGCCTCTGGCTCACTCAGTTCAACTGCCAATGACTAAGGGGGGGATTCATGAAGGCTATCCATGACGCCCTCTAACACCCTTCCTAACAACTTCTGATCCGAATTATATACTTCTTTGCAGTCCTACCTCCCACAGAAATCTCCGAGTCTTTGTCTGCCAGCTCCGACATTCCCCAAAGCCAGCACCGCTCTCACCTTCTGGAGGTTCCCCGTACAGAGTATTGCCGGTCGTCAGCTTCACTGCGCTGGCACAGAGGAACTCTATTGTGGATTTTTGTTCGGAGATAGGTTCTGGTGGCTAGATAGGGGAGGTTTGCTCGGGGGCTGCGACGACGGTTGAGGTGTGGGCATGGGAAAACTGGATTAGGGCTCTGAGGTGTTTAGGGGAGCTTATATAGCTTTCTCTAGCACATAGCGGAGTGTAAAGGGTCCGTCGCCGACTCTCGAGTTTTCCAATAGGGATGGCTCTAGGGATAATGTCTCATGGCAACCGAAAGAAGCGTGATACCAACTTTGGATCCTTTGGGCCGGATCTTCATAGCCCGATCTACTGCCACCCCGGAGTGCATGGCGTACCTGGGCATCGGCCTTCATGCTCTGCAAACACATAGCCTCCCAGTCGTCATCGTAAAGTTGGTGTACACCGCCCAATGCTATGAACGCATCATATAGGTTTCCCTAAAGACACCTCCCTGGCACATACACGCCTCTTTTGTGGAGTGGGGGAACCTCTTTTACTATTTTCTCACCCCCTTCATATATTTCTGGGAGTTGAACTGATATATCTCATCAAACAACTGTAATTTGAGGGCTTTGGATCTATCTGTGGTTACAGGGGTTGGATGCCTGGGCCGACTCCGTTGCTTTTCATAACCTCGGGATAGAGCTTGCAAATTGCCCCAGACCTTCCTGATGTTCCTGGCTAGGCTGTCATCCACAGTCGGAAGTTGCTGGAGAAAATCGAGTGGAGCTCTCCCCTCCGGTCATCGGTCCGGAGAGCCACAGCAGCGGCCTGGGGTCCCGCAGGTAGAGTGATGGTATCTAGGATGGGGAACAAGTGAATGTCCCGTGAGGATTGAGGAACCCGTTGATGTAATTATTATTATTATTATTATTATTATTATTATTATTATTATTATTATTATTATTATTATTATAGATATCACGGATGACGGGTGATATGGTGAATGGCCATGCCCAGGGCTGGGAGCAATGCTTATCATGGCGACCAGGCAGTGTCGGTCAAGCCGCTGGGCCATACTTGCTGGGTTGGCTATTTAGGAGGTGAGATTATCCGTACCTGATGGAAGATACTGGAGAATCAGTAGGATAGTACGTATGGATCTAATAGCTATTTTGTTTAAAACTCTATTCTAACTTCCGATTGCCAGTGGAGAGCATAGTGAGCGGGGAGGTTCGGAAGGCAGGCAGCCATCATGGTATATTTCACTGAGTTACCCCATGCCTACTATTACTAGTACAGCGCGGCATGGATTATGATGTGGGATAATTACATCACTACCATGGTGTCAAAGTCGTGACATAAGACCCTTACAAGGTCCCTCACTAGCAACTACGGCACCATTGGCCAGTGTATGGTACATATTGATTTCATTTCTGCCCCGTCATCATATAATATCACTCGCAATGATAGTTCCCTGGAGGCTTTGGACTCATGATGAACTGTAGATTGTGCGCCGTGAAATATAACCTTGCACATGCAATTCAGTCTCGGGAAACATGCTTTATTCCTAGACCATCACGCCCATAAAAGGAAAGGCTTCCAGAACCGTCGAACAAAAGAAACACCGTTGATGTTTCAAAATCCTCGCAGCCCACCCCGTGAACTTTCGGGCACAAGATAGCACTAGCATCCAACCTTGAAATGAAGTATAAGAAAGGGAAAGGGAAGAATATGGAAGAATAAATGAAAAGAAGGGAAAAGAAAATAAAGCATTTGGCCAATATCCCCGAGTATACTCATACTTGACAACGTACCGACGATCTATTCAATCCTCTTTTTCCCCTCCTCCAAGTGTATAAGCCTAATGCTACTTGCGCCTCTCTCATGCCCGCTTTGTTTACCAACCCATTTACCAATCAAGGGATCCTTCTTTGCCCTATTTAACGCATCGCCGTAGCCCTCGATGGCAAATCCTGGAGGCGAAAGCTTGGGCCAGTTGACATATAGTAAAGCATATTTCAACATGAATTGTGCGGCCAGAGCAGCAATTACAGTCCAAAAGAGTACAAAAATTTTAGTGCTGAAACGAGTGCCAGATCTGCTAGTGATATCCGTGTTATCGCCTCCAGAAGCTGCAGAAGCTGGGCTGGGGGAAGCATTAAGGTCAGGAAAGAATAGCGCGGCGAAGTCAAGGAAGAGTGCTCCCATAAGAATATACGGCACACTTTGTATTATGATCGGGCGACGGTCAACAAAGAGGAGAGACGACGGGGAAGTCGAAGGCGTGTAGTTGCCAAGGAAGAGGTCGTAGGCATCTTGTCGAGGGCCATCTGCAAAGTTGTTGCGGAAGTATCGGGTGGCAGAATTCATGCCATCGGCAAGAGCTCCAGCCTTGGTGCGATTTCCCGTTCGAGTAAAGTCGGTTTTGAGAGCTCCAGTGCCTGAATAGGCACGGCTTACTACATCGGCGTTGTCCGCCCATGCTGAAGGATGTCAGTTTGCTTCTCGTTATAAGTTAAGGTGAAATGGCTGGCTGTGCTTACCATTCCTAAACATTGCCTCAAAATTCTCAAAATCGGCCGTGTTCTCTCCCTTATCCAGAATGCCAATATCCATTAGCTGGCTATTGAGCGTCCACCTTGCAAGCATGCTTTGGACCACGTTGGTCCTATCGAGACAATCCATGCAATTTGTCCGCATAACACTACTTTGGTGCTTCTTTATTATAGAGTTCGAAGTTGTTGCGTTTCCCTCAGCTGAGTGGTAATAGCCTTGGTCGTACAATCCGTCACCCAGGTTATCCAAAAGTGCCTGAGCCCTGTCCCATTTCATCCCTCGACATTCGTGATGAAAGTCAAAGTAGATATAGTGTAAGCGATCCATCAACTGATTCGCTCTCGTAGGTTCGATGGCATGAAACCGCTCTGGTGTCTGTTCAGAGCCCTCCTTTGACTCTATGGGCGAGGATACTAGTTCCTTGACGGCATTTTCGTACGCCGTCTTTACTTCTTCCTCCCTTCCGGATTGGTTGACAAGATTGATCAAATAATTATCACCGTACAATTTGATCTGCTCATCGAAGTGCTTTTTTGCGGCGATCAACGCTAGGTCAACAGGCCTCACTTTCAACTCCGGAATTGGGTGAAGATTGATAACCTCTGACCAGTATACCGGGACGCTGCCTCGTGTTTGAACATAACTGAAAACCTGCACCTGCTCCTTACTACCAGAGGAGATGGAGCTTGAATCGTAACCAGCCAAGCCACCAGTAGAGCCACCGATGACGATAATCTGCTCTGTCTCGTTGAAGTTTGCTACATTGCCCGATTCATCTATTCCACGGGTAAAGTACCGAGTCCCTGCCCTATGGCGAGACTTTCTTGTGATAAGAGCAAATGTCAGGGGTGTAGACTTGATGGCTGTAGTTGTGATATTAAGGTATCCGAAGAAGACGGGAAGAATGTAAGGATCTACAGCCTGGTGAGAGTTACGCAAACCGATAAGATCAGATTGCAGGTGTTTGTTCCAGAAAAACCGATCGTCGGCCTAAAAATTACCTGTCAGTTCAATATGTCATGGATATATGCATGTGGGACACGGATCAATTGTGGAACATCTGCGAGGACATACCCTTTGCCAAAGTGGAAGTGAGGAATCTGCGCTCGACTGTCGCTGAAAGCTATTGGTCAAGTCGAAGGAGTAGGAAAAGTACATCGGGCCAGTGCGAAGATGGGCTACGAGCAACTCGAGATAAGTATCCTCATCGGGGTCCTAAAGTGTCGGGTTGTCAGGTTGGTCAGCGGAAAAAGCCTACCAAGTTTGCTAGGCCTAAGAGTTGGAGAGTTATTAATAAGGTATAGGGAGGACATACGTGTAAAACCCTCTCCTGCAATGGCAGGAACTCGGTCGACTCAATTTTGTAGACGGCCTGGCCACGTATGCGCCCCACCTGAGCAGCCTTGGTAATGATAACGATGTATTTGTCTGGCAGCACACCAAAATTTAATGAATGAGTTTAGCTCAACCACATAATATTGTGAAAATGAAGTTCCGTCTACAAAGGGAAACCAATGAGAAATATCCTACCAAGACGCAAATGGACAATTCCCAGGATTCCAGCAATAGTGATCCTCTTCCCACCCATGGTATTCGGGGAATGGGTCATTTGCATAGCACCCGAAGGCCTAGCAACGACAAGGGCTGGTGCGTTTGGGGAAGATGGAGAGCGAAATGTGTAATGGGAAGCGGATGCTATGATGTTGATATCACGGAACGGATAATTTGTTGCCGACATGGCGAATGACGGGATAGTTTGGCTGAGGTTTTCAGAAAAATGTGAAGCTAGCAAATATTAGGAAGGAAGGAGCTGATTCCAGCGAGTGACAGGAACACAGCGATACTGAAAAGCGAGTGGAGAGGTTTAAGTGATGGAAAGGGTTTTAAGTGAGAGAAGAGAGGAGGGGAAGGGGAAATGGAAAGAGAAAGGGATTGTTGGAGCTGTTGGAGCTGTCGGAGCGGGGGGGAGAGTGAGGCAGAAGTGTATATTGGGGGAGGGGGGAAGGCTCTGGTGAAGGAACAGCGGAGACCAAACACTTGGACCAGTGGTAGTCCAAGGAGCCCAAGGACACTTTTCCAACCAATTTGCTTCCGTTGCCGAACGCATTTCAGGGATTTTGACTTGCTGACGTTGACTGGCAGCTACATACAAGTAACACCTGATTTGGAGCTAATCCTTAATCGGATTTCCAGAGATTATAAAGATCTAATCAGATTCTCGAATATGTTTGGCCTTGGCAGATTGCCCCGGAATTTGGAGATAGACCGGCTCTGTGGCTTGGAGGCTCTGTCTGAACCCCTGACAGAACTTTTGTTCGGAGGCCTGATGCCTCGTGTGGTGAGCCACCCATACCCATAATTCTAGATACCTTTTTACAATCATCTCTGTCATACGCCACTCAAGAGTTCTACCCCATTTTGCACTCGGTTCAGGTATACCCCCCCAGAAGAGGACGGGTCGAGAAAGGCGGCAAACATTCGCGAGAAGGAGCTGCGGTTATTACAACCTCTGTCATGGCCGAGGATATTCCCCCAGGTTTAAACGACAAATACGCTCACCATGTTGCCATTCAGATCTCTCGTCAGCAAAACTCTCAAACCGTTAATGACTACCTTGCGCGGAACATCGTTAAGATAGCTCGTGATCAACCTGGTCCTAAAACTTTTATTTTGGCTTGTAAGGGGCTCGGTCACTATCCCGACGATTTCTTGACTGAAATATTCGAAGAGGTCAGAATAAGGGATAGGTATGATCAAGTTCACGGAAAATCCGGTCTTAGCGAATCTTCAACCTTCGGTGCACCAGAGAGAGCTACGGACACGGGTAACAATTTGCCGGGGGGTTTGCTACTTGCACGGAAGGGGGATAGGGGTGGAGGCAATGGAGAGGAGGGTGGGAAGAAGGAACCTCGATTGGGATTGGATAGGCTTGCAAAGAGAATCAAGCTGGATTTAGCCGCAGATGGAGAACCCGAAGGCGATCCAAAAGAGAAGAATGGAGATGAGAAGATTGAGTTCAAGAAACCTGCTATACCGATTGGAGGACGACATATTCGGGAACGGCGGGTAGAGACACCGTCTCATGGCCCAGGTCTTTCGCAAGAAGCTCGGGAAAGACTAAACGCTCATCGTGCAAGGCGTGGTGAGGGTGGGAGGGACGACAGGAACGGTGATAGGAGAGGATATTCGCGAGATTACTATCCGAAAGATTCGAGAGATCACCGTGATAACTCTAGGTATACACCTCAGAATCTCCGCAGACAAGACCCGACGCCTTTGCGAAACGTGGATGTACGGAACACGGAGCGCTATGCAAACTCCCGTCCTTCAACATCACGCTCATCGAGGTTTGGGAACGCCACTCCTCGTATGCCCAGTACTTTTGACCGCGACCCCGAGGATGTACCCGAGATAAGTGAGGAATACGACTCAGCTCTTGACCGAGATTGGTATGCGTCTGACGAGCTGGGGCATGCTTTTGGAGATGAATATCACAATCCGTTTGGATCGGCCGATAATTCCTGGGCAGACCAGCAGCGTGAGCAGGCCCTTCTTGAGAAAAAGCAGGGGAAGCGCATGTCTGCCCGGGCACAACAGAAGATGAAGGATGTTGATGCATGGGAGACCAATCGAATGCTCACATCTGGAGTCGCCCAGAGAGCCGATTATAATGACGATGACCTTGACGACGACGAGGAATTTCGGGTTCATCTACTCGTCCATGATTTAAGGCCACCCTTCTTGGACGGGCGAAGGGTATTCACAAAACAACTTGATCCTGTACCTGCAATTAGAGACCCCCAGAGCGATATGGCTATATTCAGCAAGAAGGGGAGTTTGCTGGTCAAGGAAAGAAGGCAACGAAGGGAAAGGGAAAAACAGGCGCAAGAAGCTACGAACATTGCTGGCACAGCACTAGGGAATGTGCTAGGGATAAAAGAGGATGACGATGGGGACAGTGCGGCGCCCACTGGTAGTGGGAAGGGGGAAACCAGCGGGTCGAAGTTTGCTGAGCACATGAGCAAGCAAAGGCCGGGCGAAGGGAATAGCGAGTTTACAAAGAGCAGGACGCTGAGAGAGCAGAGGGAGTTTTTGCCTGCTTTTGCTGTTCGGGAGGATGTCTTGCGAGTTATCCGGGATAACCAGGTAGTGGTTGTAGTCGGAGAGACTGGTTCGGGAAAGACAACTCAATTGACTCAATTCCTATATGAGGACGGATACGGAAAGATTGGGATGATCGGATGCACGCAACCTCGAAGAGTGGCGGCGATGAGTGTAGCAAAACGTGTGAGTGAGGAGATGGAAGTGAGATTGGGCGGTTTAGTTGGATATGCTATTCGTTTTGAAGATTGTACTAGCGATGAAACAATTATCAAATGTAAGTTTAGCAACTGTATGCTGATATTGTCAGTCTGCTAACGTGGGGATTATAGATATGACGGATGGTGTCCTCCTCCGTGAGAGCTTAGTTGACCCAAACCTAGACAAGTACTCGTGCATCATCATGGACGAAGCACACGAGCGTGCACTAAATACCGATGTGCTCATGGGGTTGATTAAGAAAATCCTTGCCCGTCGTAGGGATTTGAAACTGATTGTTACCTCTGCCACCATGAACGCTGAGCGGTTCTCTCGGTTTTATGGCGGTGCACCAGAGTATATCATCCCCGGGCGCACATTTCCTGTGGATGTGCTTTGGTCAAAGTCCCCTTGCGAAGATTATGTCGACGCTGCTGTCAAACAGGTGTTGCAAATTCATATCGGTCAAGGAGTGGGCGATATCCTTGTGTTTATGACTGGGCAGGAGGATATCGAGATTACTTGCGAAGTAATTGCTGAGCGACTCAAACAGCTGAATAACCCTCCGAAATTGAATATTCTTCCCATTTATTCACAGATGCCGGCAGATCTACAAGCTAAAATATTCGAGCGGGGAGAGGGCGGGGCGAGAAAAGTAATCGTAGCTACTAATATCGCCGAGACCAGCTTGACGGTTGAGGGTATTATGTACGTTGTTGATGCCGGATACTCTAAGCTAAAGGTATATAATCCACGGATGGGTATGGATGCATTACAGATTACTCCGATATCTCAAGCCAATGCTTCGCAGCGATCCGGGAGAGCTGGCCGTACTGGACCGGGAAAGGCTTATCGATTGTATACTGAACAGGCCTTCCGAAACGAGATGTACCTGCAAACGATTCCTGAAATACAACGCACAAACCTCAGCAACACAGTCCTTATGTTGAAGAGCTTGGGAGTCAAGGACTTGTTAGAGTTCGATTTTATGGATCCCCCACCTCAAGATACAATGACAACGAGCTTGTTTGACCTTTGGGCTTTAGGGGCCTTGAATAATGTTGGTGAACTTACCTCTCTTGGAAAGACGATGGCGAGCTTTCCAATGGACCCCTCATTATCAAAGCTTATCATTATGTCCGGAGAGTACAACTGCGGCGAGGAAATGTTGACTATTGTCTCCATGCTCTCTGTGCCAAGCGTGTTCTACCGCCCGAAGGAGCGACAAGAGGAGTCTGACCAAGCGAGAGAAAAGTTCTTTGTCGCAGAGTCCGATCATTTAACGCTATTGCACGTATACACTCAATGGAAGTCAAACGGATACTCTGATCGATGGTGTATTCAACATTTCTTGCAGCCAAAGGCACTAAGAAGAGCAAAAGAAATCCGCAACCAATTAATGGACATCATGAAGTTTCAGAAGATGGAGTTGAAGAGTTGCGGGACTGATTGGGATATTATCAGGAAGTGCATTTGCTCCGGATATTACCATCAAGCAGCTAAGGTTAAGGGCATCGGAGAATACACGAATCTGAGAACTAGCGTCACTGTGCAGTTGCACCCAACAAGCAGTTTATATGGGCTGGGTTATCTGCCCGATTATGTTGGTGAGTAACCGAAATCCACCAGCTTTGAAAGAAATGTAACGGCTGATGTCCTATAGTTTACCACGAGCTCATCCTTACAAGCAAGGAGTACATGTCAACCGTGACTGCGGTGGATCCGCACTGGCTTGCAGAGCTCGGCGGTGTTTTTTACAGTGTCAAGGAGAAGGGCTATTCTGCTCGAGAGAGGAGAACAACGGAAAACGAAATTAATAAAAGAATGGAGATTGAGGCGAAGATGGCAGAAGATAAGGCAAGAGCAGAGGAGGATGCAGCAAACGCCCGTGCCGCAGCATCGGTCAAGAGGCCAATGACTACCATAGCACAAAAGAGAATGGGCACACAGACTGGGGTTGTTAAACGGCCGAGCACGCCAGCAACGAGGAAGAGGGGATTTTAGCCAATGGGTGTAGGATTCTCAAGGCGAAGGCTGCATGATAAAGGCCAAAAAACTAGTTTATAATTCATTTTCTGTTGTCTGCTTTATCGACGTTTCACCATGTTTGGTACTAGGTTTTTGGCGACGGGGGGTGGCACCTTGCGCTATGATATCTATGCCTTAGCCCTCCAACTATAAAGTATTTTTGAATTTCTCGGTATGATATCGAGGATGTTCCCGCAGCAGGGATTATCGCCAAGCGTTGAGGCTCCCCGGTTCGCTCTAGTCGCCAGTAGACTACCGGTATCGTGGATGGTCAACAGCCGGCCTGCTGCCTTTTCCTTCCTTCCTTCTCTTTCCTCCCCTTTATTCCACTTCATCCTATGCTTCGAACAAAAAGGACATACAACACCCCCCCTGCTGCATCATGTCTCCCAAAAGCCCAGACCCCAGGGTCCTACGCTTTTCATCTACCTCCTTAATCTTCTTTACCATTCTCTCGTTCCGACTCCTGAACGCACTTACTATTCGGACCTTCTTCCAGCCGGATGAATTCTTCCAGTCACTGGAGCCAGCATGGAAAATGGTATTTGACGAGGGTTGGCTTACTTGGGTATAGGGTATCCCCTTCCTCCCCTGGGGAGAAAGTTCTAATAGGTGAATTAGGAATGGAGGAACCAATTGAGGTCAATCGCTCACCCAGCACTCTTCGCCGCGGTCTACAAGTCGGCAGACTTTATCAGTAACCTCATTGGATTACAAGCCTCAACCAGGGCCGAAGTTCTAGCCGTTGCACCCAAGGTTCTTCAAGCGGTTTTTGCTGCCCTGGGCGATTACTTTACTGCGAAGCTTGCCGGGAAGCTATTCGGAGGCGCTGCTGGATGGACCAGTGTGCGTATATTATACTCTATCCGGCATTTTAGCAATGGAGAAGCTTATGTAAGCTGGGGGTAGGAATTTAGTTATGGTTTAGTGTTGGCAGTGCGTTGCATTTCTTTTGCTCCACCAGGACGTTCTCGAATAGTCTTGAGACGAGTATAACTACTATTGCGCTGTACTACTGGCCCTGGCCTCAGCTCATTACAAAGGAACGGGATGCAAAGAGTGTTGTTGTCGAGGGGCAAATTGACCGAAAGTAGGCATCGCATAAGAGCCGGCCCAAAGTTTGCAGCTGACAATCTGCAGGGAACTTCAACTTTCGCTATTGTTTGCAGCATTTGCATGCATTCTCCGGCCAACCAATGTCCTAATCTGGTCGAGTTTGGGATTGTTCCTGATCTATCATAGCAGCTCTCGAGATAGAATGCGTATCGTCACCGAGGTTGTAACGGTAGGGTAGGTTGCCTTGAATTAACTTGGTCGTTAGAAAGCTTGCCAGCAGTTGGCTCTAACAAGTGTCTAGAATTACGGCGCTGGTATTAAATGCCGTTGCCGACCACCAGTATTATGGCGTTTGGACCTTCCCACCAATGAAGTTTCTTGAGTTTAATCTAGTTCGAAGCCTATCGGTATTTTATGGGAGCAACCCATGGCACTATTACTTGTCCCAAGGGCTGCCACTGCTTTTGACTTCATTCCTACCGGTTACTATGTACGCTCTTTACTCATTCCTCAATCGCTCCCCAATGGAGCATGGAACGGCGGCCGGATTTCAACTAGCTTCCACCATTGTTTTGGTAACTTCTGTGTATTCACTGATCTCTCACAAGGAGTTCCGCTTCATCTATCCGCTGCTTCCGATTTTGCATGTACTTTCCGCTGCCAAATTCGAAAATCTAAGTTGGCGGACCTCTACAAAGAAGTGGGTTCTAATAGGGATGATTGTGTTGAATATACCTGTTGCGTGGTATTCAACTCAAGTGCATCAGCGCGGTGTTGTTGACGTTGTGGAATGGTTGAGAAGAACTGCCAATGTTGATAACCCAGAGAAGTGGAACAGTGTGGGGTTTTTGATGCCTTGCCATTCTACAGGGTGGAGAAGCTCAGTAATGGGTAATGGCGAGATGTGGGCGCTCGGATGTGAACCGCCAATAGGGTATATGCTCTTTTATTTGTTTAATTGAATTACCCACTGACCTTGAGATAGCTTGTCATCAGAGGAAAGAGTAGCCTATCTCGATGAGGCGGATCGTTTCTACGCCTCGCCTACAGAGTTCCTAGAAACCCAATTCCCAACTCCCCCCTCAACGGGCAGGAATCCAATGAAGCGCATGCTAGAAGAAAAGACCCACCAGTGGCCAGATCGGTTGGTTTTCTTCGGGGCGCTAGAAGATACTATTAAGAGCTATCTAGGACCAGATACAGAGTATGAGGAGTGTAAACGATTCTTTAATAGCCATGCCCATGACGACTCTCGGAGGAAGGGAGACGTGATAATTTACTGCCTGAGGGGGGGTGCAGCAGGGGGAGGCGGATCTTTTATATAATTGCTTTTGGGCGGCTTTTTCTTTCCTTTTATTAGTCCGAGCTTTCGTTTAGTTTTCAAAAGCCTTGCCACATTGGGCCGCCGCGGTAATGGAATAATGGAATGCGGACGGAATATATGTGGGTTACTGTAACTTGTCGGGATAAAAGTAAGGTGGGTAGTGGTTTTAATTGGCCCTATCTGGATTGGTGAGATTGAGTCAAAAGGAACTTCCTCGAATTCCGGGAAATGCCATGACCCGTTCATGGGCATCACTCGCCTTTCGTCCAGCAACCTGTTCCGCGGTACAAACAACCAAGTTAGTTGTGTAGACTTTTTCCGAGACCCTGCATGGAATCCTCGAAGCCAACACACCACATCGTAACTATCATGCGAAAAAAACCTGAAGTCTAGTACTTAACTGGGCGCCGCGATGTTTAAAGCACATGGATTACCATAGCACAAGTTAACTCACTCACTCAAGAAGCATCCCGGGAAGAAGAAAAAGGGGAGTACGAGTAGAGGGGAAAAAGCCAAAAAAATCCGATATGATAACAGAACAAAGAGGAAAAAAGAGAAAATCATCTAGTATCATAGCCTGATACTTCAAAGCACCCTCCGAACTCTTCCAACAGACAAATCTCCTCTCCCCTCCTCCCTAGCCAGTTCTCCACCGCCACCACCGGCGCTCTCCTCCCTCTCTCGGTCCGCACCAACCTCCACCGGCTCCACCACCACCACCCCCCCACTCCAAAACCCCCCCTCCTCATATACCGGCGGTGGCGGCGCCGGCATGGGTGGATGCAAACCCTCCCTCCTCGCCCTCTCCCCCCCCGTCCTACCCCTACTCCGACTCCGACTCCGACTCCTCCTACTCTCCCACCCAACCCCACCGCCACCGCCACCGCCACCACCACCTCCTCCTCCCCTCGGCAGGTAATACCACCGCCGCCTCAACCCCCGCGGCCCACGATACAAATCGCCCAGCAGCCAGCATATAAAGAGCACCTGCACACCCAGCGAGCTCGCGCACACTATCAGGAGGGGCTTTTTCTGCAGGGGAGGGGGTAGTGAGGTTAGCAACGGGATTGTAGCAGTTGATAGGGAGATTTGAAGTATGAAGAGGAGCTTAGTGGGGGTTGAGAGTATGTGGAGGAGTTTTCGGAGCATTTTGTTTTTTCTCTTTCCCCCCCACCCGGTTTATATGGATCCTTGGTAGTGTGTTTAGTTTGTGTGTGGGTTCTTTTGTATGGTATGGTATGGTTTGGGGGTTTAGGTTAGATGAGCGCGGTGGTTTCGTAGGGAGTCTTTATAATTGGGTAGGGGTGGATGGGTATGGAAGTTGAAATGGATTGTTCATGATAGTGATGTTTTAGGTGTTGGTCCTTGAAAGAATGTTGGGGAAGAATCAAGTTGTCCGAGTGATGTTTTGCGATAGAATGATAGTCCATGAACATGGGCAGAGCAGCGAAGCTTGATGTTATAGTCGAGATAGATTGCAGCATGTAGAGACTAATGGAGGCTATTAATGTTATTATACATGACTAGCTTATTGGTCGTACTCCCCGCCATAGCTCATCTTCTTCCCTTTCGACGAGCCAATTCTATGGTCTCTCTTTTTGACCGGTTCCTCCTCGCTCCCAAGTGGGGGTAGCCAACTTTATGTGGTTCTCTTAGGAATCTTTGGCTTTAAGCAGCTCTGGGCTATTGACTAGACTAACCCCACTACCGCCACTGCTACCAGAGGCTGGCGAAGCGATATCATCCTCCCTTTTTAACCCTAGATCCCTTTCGTGAAGCGGCTTAGTCTCGGCTCTTCTTGGCTGCGGGATTGGTTCCCCTTCCGATGGCTCCCGAATGATGTGTTCCGTGCTTCTGTCGACAGACCAGACCACCTTTAATCTATCAAATGCACGCATTCCTTTTCTCAAAGTCCCTTTTATCCCATCCATAGCTTCCCACTCGATCTCGAACAGCCCGCTGTCCTCG
The DNA here is from genome assembly GCA_014065205.1 of Tuber brumale. NCBI lineage: Eukaryota > Fungi > Ascomycota > Pezizomycetes > Pezizales > Tuberaceae > Tuber > Tuber brumale. The sequence goes on from JACCEG010000002.1 coordinate 108,384, forward strand.
TCGCCTTCAAAGTATGCGTTGAACCATACGTGGGCGATGCTGGTGACCATGCTCCAGCCATAGGCTGCGATGTTCCTCCTTTCGAAGTCGATGTTGATATCGTTCGCCGGAAGGATCACCGGGTGCTTCGGTTTGAGTATCGCGTTTCTGGGGGAGCCGGTCCCATTGGAGTCCAGCATGATGTGTTCTTTTCGTGTGAATGTGTGGTAGGTTTTGATTTCCTTGCCCTCATCCATAAAGCCTTGGATAGCTACGCGCACGCCTTCACGGAGACCATGTATGTGCACTTCTTCTATCCGGATCGTCCGTTCCAGGTATTGTTTGTTCAACTCCCGTGCCCAACGTTCTATATAACGTGTCCAGCGTCGTTGTGACGGGATACTCACGCCCTCACCGAAGCCAGGACGCATTCGCACGGTTGTGTAGTGTTTCAGAGCGTCTTCCGCGGACCAACCTTCTTCCCCGATAAGATAGGCACACGACATGGTACCGCTACGACCCTTGCCGGCTGTCCACCCGTCAGTTTTGTGCCCTTTATTGTGGGAAAAGAGGGCGCAAACCTTTGCAATGAATAACGGCAACGGCATTCTCCCTCCCTTCTCCTTTCAAATGATTTCTCATACTCGCTAAAACACCGGGCACAAGAGCGAACGGGGGCGGGTGATGATCGGGAAACGGGGCATGAAAAATCCTTCCGAATACATCCTCATCCTTATAACCCGTTCCCTCGGCTCTAAACTCCCAAATCCGCCAGCCTTGACCGTGTTTGCTGTCCAAGAACTTGACGACTTGATCGAGGGGGTTCCGATAAGCCTTTTTAGGGAACTCTGCGGCTGGCACAGACATAGCAATTATTGTGGGTGATGTGCTAACATAGCAGAGGTCTAGGCCGGCTTCGCCATGTCGGATACGGGGACCGGCAACGATGGATCGTAGGATAGAAGTCTACGTTGGGTTTATTAGTTCTGAGGCAAATAGGAAGAATCCTTAATACCATATAGTGATAGCTTAAGTACACGGCTGCTGCTGGTAAGAGGATATTGGTGAGTGTGAAAGTGGTAAGGCTGGAGTTTATTGCTTTTTGAGAGGATGTTGGGTCTGAGGTCATGTTCGGATCGGGTGCTATTTCATTCTAAGACTGGCCCGCAACTCATGGGTATGGTATTGATGGAACGGGGTATCATACCAGTAAGTTATTTGGCCGTGAAGAAGGCAGAGGGTTATAGGGGCAGTAGATGGCTTTATATAGAAAACGGCGTGGTGGAAGTGATACAAATGATCGGGGGGGGAAGGGCTCTCGGTGTTTGTTAGGAGACACTGTGATGCTCTTGCTCCTTGGAATTGGTAGTCGATAGTGATGATACTCGGAATAGGCATCCCTTGGGGTGCCTAGACTGCTACTCGAGTAAATTCGTGACCAGGTAGACTACCGGTAGGCCAACTCCGCCTTGGGGCATTCCAGGATTGTGAATGGTTGCTATGATGCTGAGTCATCTGAACCTTGAAAACTCCAAATTCATAAACCAATACTCGAGTACAATAGTATATAATATTATATATTATTATTACCGGTATACGAGCCCTCTGGAAGAATACTTCTACTTGTCTTGGCAACAGGGAGAAGATAAGCATAAGGCGAGTTACCTCCTTATCATAACTCAAATCAGCAGCCAACTTTACCATTCTCATATCGAGCTTTGGACGCGTAAGCCCTTCACGAGAGAAAATTGAGTCACAAATCATGATCTGGAGCATATTGAAATCCCTCATACAAGTAGGAACTCTGCAGGAAGAAAAGATGTCGTGCTTAGAATACGAGAACGGGGGTGCGGGCGGAAGTCTTGGTGAGAGTACCTATATCATACCGTGCGGTACTATACGACACTTTACTTGGATAATTGTGCGGTATTTCATAGTCTAATACTGGTATGAGTGCTGTACTAACGTGGGTACGATAATATTTTACCTCTTGAGTCCCTCCCTTGAAATGCAATTGGAATATCGAACCCCCCCCCTAGTCTGAACTAAAAATACTAGTGCCGCGTAAACATACGATCGCTACAAGCACGATCGGAGATAGGAAAAGGGAAAGAGGAAAGGAAAGGAAACAAAAAAGGGAAGGGAAGGAAATGGGAAAAGCGGTACCATTATTATTAAACGACAAGAACGCCCTCTAAGGACCTCCAACTTCCCTAGAGGACACACCAAAGAAACTCATGTTTTTGGCACCGAATCCTCTACTGGATCACTTCTTGGGCAATGGTGGTGGTAGCATCATCCCGGAATTCTTTCCTCTGCCAGTGCCCTGTTCCTTGTGGGGCATGGCGCTCGACCCGCCACCACCCACCATGCTGAAAGTGCCCCCAGCAAAGTATCTGTCGTCTTCAGCAGCGGCTTTCCGTTTTCTCTCAGCAGCGACTTTAGGATCAATCAACTCGATGCCCTGCACAGGGGTAAATGCAAGACTACTAGCTGTACCACTTCCCAAGCCCGGTGGGGCAAAAGAACTCCTTCCACCACCGCCCAAGGCCGCAAGGCCTGGCCCATTGCTGGATCGCGTGCCTAGTATGGACTGTGCACCTCCGACTGGCGCCGCACCAGCCCATCCAGGGTTGTATTTGCCCATCTTTGCACGGGTTCGTTGGTCGACCTGCAGAGCCCTAATGCGACCATTTTGTTCCTGACCAATCATACCAAGACCCTTGGTGGAATCACCGACTCCATAGCCTGTCTCTTCCTCTTGTTTGCCGAATGCCATACGATTCTGAGCCTTGCGAAGATCAGTCATGGCAGTTGCTTCTTTTGCCTTTCGTGCCCTACGACCTCCACGCTTACGTGCCGGTTTATCGTCAGGCGCTGGCAGAGCCTTGGGGCCTTTGTTAGGTGGGGGAATAGTGAGTTTCTCGAGCTTTTCCAAGACTTGTTCTTTGAGGTCTTCACCTTGGGATCCATCAGGAGATGAGTGCGAGAAGTCAACTCGAGCCGCGAGGATAAGTTTCGCGGATACTATTCGCATGGCTTGAACCTTTAGATCCGTAGGTATTTCCCGAATTATAGGTGAGTGGAATATATAGCCCTGTTGTCGAATGCCAATGTTTGTCGCTAGCCCCGTTTGAGTCTGGCGTTTAGACCCTAGAGCAGCAATGTTGCAAGCTGGTGTAGCAGCAAGACCGCGCAGCCCACCGGCAAAGTTGATGAGCTGAGCTGCAGTTTGAGAGCCAACAATAGCAGAGGTATTAGGGGCGAACATGGACATTCGAGATTCGACGTAAGCCGTGATGGTTCGTTTGGCTGAGTCAAGGGCTTGTGTCATTTCGCAGGCTCTTATTGTGACCGTCAACTCCTTCTCCGTCAAGTCGCGACCGGAGGTGGTCGTAGCTTCGACTGTCACCACCATCAACGTCGGCCCATCCAAAACCTGTCGTAGCCGATTCCCGTTACGGGCCTCAAGGTTTTTGATGTCCAGCTCGTTACCGATTATGGAAACTGTCTTAGCATAGTCTAAAGGGTTGGTGACTAAGTTTTCCAGTTCAGGAAATCTCACAGCGTAGTGATCGCGAATGAATTTGTGAACGAGAATGATTTCGTTGTCAATGGATACGGCATGCGCATTAGATTGGACAAGTAGCTTGTACTCGGGGTTATCCTCGACATTTCCTTGGGGTCCTTGGGTCGGTGGGAGGTTTTTGTAGTATTGAATTTGCTTATTCCCGTCAAGAGTCAGCGCATAGCTCATTGGAGCATGGGAATAAGTAGGATAATCGCGTACCTCCAGGACAGGCTCAAGAACCTTCATCAAACCAGCCACACTGCGAACATCATCAACCCCACCAAGGTGCATTTTTTCTACTTTTGCCTTCCTCGCCTCTTCATCATCGTCGTCTGCGAGCTCAGACTCCGAATGTCTCCGTACCCCAGCACCATTTCCCACAGTCCCCCCAGCGCCTTCTATTTCCCCCATCTCTTCGTCCTCATCATCCTCCTCATCACCATCTAATCCAAGGTCACGGGGTTTGGAACGAATACCAATGGTCTCTGGAACGTTTAGATCTCCATTCTCTAAGTCCAAATCCTCGTCATTGTCAGAATCATCGTTAAAGTCGGCTAGCAAGTCAGCAGCAAGTGATGATTCAGCCATATTGGTGACCCTCTGAATACCCTTGGGATTTCGATTATTATTATTTTAGAAAAAAAGGTAGAAGGGAGAGTGTGGGCTGAGGGAAGAAATTGTAACGGTATGGTAAGATGGTATCACAGGTTAGGCCGAACCTGATGCAACAGAGGGGGAGGGTAAGAAGGTTACCTTATGCGAAACCACCTACGAGCAGAGTACCGGTAGGTGAGAGAGGAGTATTCGAGTATAGTATGGTAACTTGTCATTGGGTAGATCTCAGGTGTTATGACTAAGCGGGAGCGCCAAGGAATGTCATACGGTAATTTTGGTTGAGGGCGACCAAAACTTTTGTCCCTGTACTTTAGGTGGCACTCCGTAGAAGTGCCAAACAGCTCAATGATAGAAATGGCTCAATGAAAGACTTATCAATATATCACTATCTATTATCTCTTTTACAGAACTGTGCTACCCCAACACCATCTTGCAAAGTGAAACCTATACCGGTATAGAAGCCAGAATTGAGAAAGTCCTTGATGAAATCAAGGATGAAAAAAGGCTCAATATCGCAGCACTAGCAAGAGATCATAACCTACCTGAATAATGCCTTCACACTGGATGAAATGGCCACAGATCTCGCGAGCAAAGACAGCCAACAAATCAAAAATTGAGTGCTGATCAAGAGCTTGCCCTATGTCAATACCTGTTAGGCATATAAAAATCTAAGACATGTGCACAGACTTATGGTAGGGTAACTGCGCACAAACCCTTGATTTCCTGGAGAGCCAATACTCTCCTCCGGCACCCATATAGGGCCTGCATGACATTTGCGAGATTTCGAGAGTTGTGTCCTGTAACTAAAATGTCACATCAATAAAGTCCAGTTTATAACACCAGATATGTTACTGCTGTCTGTCTGACTATATGCTGTTTGCGGAATATATGAGAGGAAAGCTTTGGCAACATCTGAAAAGTGGAACAGAAGAAGTCCATCAGAGTCACATTGAGATAGTAGGCATCAAAGTTAGCCTTCCAAAATTATGGGCTGAAAGAAATAGGATGTTTTTAGCAAAATACTTCAAGAGGATGCCATGATGGCGGAAGCTAGTGAGAATATACTGAATCCACCCATACCTATCAGAGATTAGTTATATATTAGTTGGTCCTAGTAGTAAGATCCATCTAGGGAGGCAGGCGGACTAATGGGAAATATGCTCAGATAGGAAGACTTAGATAAGTCAAAGACCCATAAGTCGTTAGCATATTGGGCTTGAACTTGTGATTAGCACTAGGTAGCCCACCATGAAACTGCTCACTATATGTCTGAAGACACAACTGGAATGGTAGTCAATGAGACTAAAGTAATATAATAAACTATGCAGACAACTAAGTTGAGAAAGATGGTTCGATAAAAAAGAGATAGTGCAGTCATCTCAGTAGAGGAATACTATTCTGTAACTATGAAAGAGTGTAAGAAGTTGCACAGTCTAAGGGTTCTCATACTTATAAGATTCAGGACATTGCACATTAAAACCAGAGTGATACTTCCGAGGCATACTAGTTAGAAGTAGTCTGCGAAGACTGAGACATGGATTAATAAACAGTGAAGTGCATCTCGAGCTTTACAGACATTATCAAGCAATAGAGAAGAGATCTTATCAAGATAAATGGTTTTACACTTTAAATCTTTACCTTATCTATTTATTGAGATAAGGCTTCCTTGACAGATTCTCCAACCAAAGATTTTGGCCTATGTCACTGTTAAGCATATGAAAATCTGAGACAAATTGCATAGACCTCACAGTAGGGTAACTGCGCACAGACCCTCGATTTACCGAAGCCAACACCCCCTTCCGGCCCCCTTATGGGGCCTGCATGTCATTAGCGAGATTTCGAGAGTTGCGTCCTGTAACTAAAATATCACATGAATAAAGTCCACTTCATAACACTATATACATTGTGGCCGTCTATCTGATGGCAAGCTGTTTACAGGATATTTGTGAGGGGACCATTGGCGAAGTCTGTGTTAGGCGGACGCCAAACTCAAGTATATAACTGAGGGACGTAGGCCTGAAATCTTTAATTGGAGAATCTGTTGAGGAAGGCTCGTCTCGATAAAATAGGTAAGGTAAAGATTTAAAGCGTAAAACAATATTATATTGATAAGATCTCTTCTCCGTTGCTTGATGATCTCTCACCAACTCGGACTGAGTCGATCTTACTTATAGTAGCTAGTCGGTAC
>JACCEG010000002.1:115333-146190 GCA_014065205.1 Tuber brumale
AACATGTATGTCCGGTTGGTAGATAATATCTCATACCAAAATAACTTTGACGACGGTGTGGATTGAACACGTGACCTCTTGATAGATGTCATGTGATACTTCCATTGAGCTATGAACGTGCGGGCCCCATAAGGGGGCCGGAGGGGGGTGTTGGCGCTCCGGTAAATTGAAGGTCTGTGCGCAGTTACCCTACCGTGGGTCTGTGCACATGTCTCGGATTTCCATATGCCTAACAGTCTGGGAAGTGGAATGGAAGATATCTGTGGAGGGCGTATTGAGATAGTAGGCTTCAAAGTTAGGCTTCCTAATTATGGGCCAAAGGTGACCGGACGTTTTTGGCGAAATACTCCAAGAGAATGTCAGAGTAGTGGAGGCTATTGAGGATATACTGAATCTACCCATACCCTTTTGAGATCAGCTGTAGGTTGATTGGTTCTAGTAATAGGACCCCTCTATGGAGGTAGGCAGACTAAGGGGAAGCACGCTCAGACAGAAAGACCTAGATAAGCTGAAGACCCTTAAGACGTTGACACATCGGGCATGAACTTGCGATTGGGACTAGGTGGCTCGGCATGAAACTGATCACTTCATGACTGAAAAGACTACAAGAATGATAGTCAACCAGACTAAAGTAATATAATAGTCTATGCAGACAACTAAGTTGAAGACTGCTATTTGGTATAACAAATAGTGCAGTCATCTGAATAGAGAAATACAATTCCGTAACTGTGAATGGGTGCGAGAAGTTTCAGGGTCAAAAAGTGTTTGCTTTTATGAGATTCTGGACATTTGTATATTAAAACCAGAGTGGTACTTCAGAGGCATAGTAGTGAGAAGTAGTCCACGAATACTCAGACGTGGGATATAAATATCGAAGTGCCTTTCAAGCTTTACAGACATTATCAAGCAATAGAGAAGAGATCTTTTTAACATAATCTTGTTTATACCACAATCTTTACCTTTACCTATTTTTAACGAGTCGAGCCTTCCTCGACTGCTTCTCCGAACAAAGATTTTGGTCTATGTCTCTTGTACCTGCCTCTTGGGAGATGTGGTAATCGTAGGTTTAATGGGCTTTATTCTTTACCGAAGATGGTAACTACTGAATCAAAGTCCGGAGGATTTAGCAGAAGTTGTTGAACAGACTTCTTACTGTATCGTGACTACTGAAGTCTCCAAGATGTTTAGTAGATCTCAAACTAATGACTCTTGTAGCAAACTGAAGAGAGTAACTGTTCAACTACGTATATTGAAAACTCTGTCTGCCGAAGTCTGCCTCTTCTTGCATGAAGAATAGCGGTTCTGAAATACACTGATTAGACTACCCTGAGTCTTGTATTACAAAACATATAAGGCTTCGAAAGTGGTAGCCTTGAAACCAAACATAAAATATATAAAGTATCAAACCAGTACTCAAAACCAAATATAAAACATATAGAGTATCAAACTAATACTCAAATCCAAACATAAAACATATAGAGTATCAAACCAATACTCAAAATCAAACATAAAATATAGAGAGTATCAAACCCTATACTATCAAAATAAAAGCACACCTCATTTCCTGAAACAAATTCAAAACTTAAACAGTATCAACTAATACTACAAATTCTAAACCAGTAATCCATACCGGTTATACCCCGAAAACAAAATAAAATCCTTATTTCAAAATATAACAAGAAAATCCTTAATCCTCGCTATCATAATCAGAATTCAAATAGGGATCCCAAAATCCCTTGTCAACTGGGAGTACATCTGAATAGCTCTCAAAGCCATCCTTAGTAGGAGAATAACACATAGGAATAAATCCAGAAAAAACCTTAGGAAACTTATCTCCTAGCATATTAGCTGTCCCCCATACCTGAGCCAAATCTATCGCATATTCTAATCCTTCCACCGGTTCACAACTTTTCTCGCTGGTTGGATATCCTTTTCAACTAACCAAGAACTGTCCCTTGCCATATCGTTCTGTGTAATTGAGGACTGATTGAACTTCCCACTCCTGTTCTTCATTGATAAGGATAGGTGCTGGATTCGCAAATGCTTATCCTGGAAATCAGAAATCATCGTTAGGGTGATAAGTTTTGACTACTGAACAATGGAAAACTTCTTTCTTCCTTCGGTACATTCTTGCATTCATACTAACGGTATAGTTCTGTGTATGTTCATCAAATTTGAGCACTATAAAAGGGCCTCACCAGCTTGGCTGTAGTTTCTGAGATCTGCTGGATTCCATTGCAAATTGGTCTCCAAAAACTATAATCCTTTTCCCAATCTCAACAGGTTTGTGTAGATTCCTCCTCTTAGTAGCCACTCTGTTTGATCTTACTCTAGCCAACCATAATGCTTGGTATGCCGCATTTCTGATTTCCTGGTATTGATTGTAGTAATCATCAGATGCGGGTACAGTTGTACAGTTGACTTTATAGGTATCGAGTAGTTGGTATTCTCATCCATACACTGCCTTGTATGAGGACATTCTAATAGTATCTGAGTGACCTACATTGGAGTAAGCTGTCACTTCAGGAAGGGAGGTAAGTCAGTTGGTCTAGCATACATTAACAACATTCCTTAATGCTGTTTTCAATTCTCTAATCTTCCTTTCCACTTGTCCATTGGTCAGGTAGTGGCCAGGCATAGCCATAATGTGTTCAACTCCTATCGTCTTCAAGGTCAGTTTCCAAAACCAGGAGGTAAACCAGGGGTCCGTATCGCTAATAATTGATGTAGGTATTCAATGAGGTGTAAAGACATGCTGGCTGAGTAAATCCATTGTTAAAATCGCAGTAGTGTTCACTGATATTGGTATCAGCCAGCTGAAACCAACCACTCTATCCACCACTACCAATACTGAATCATGTTCCCTTAGCTTGGTAAAAGGGCCCATGAAGTCAATACCATAGCTAGAAAATATCGCGGAGGAAAAGGAGAGTGAAAGGATGTTGCCCAGGGGCAATGTAGTCCGTTCACGATTCAGCTGGTATATATCGCATTGCTGAATATAATCCTTGAAATCCTTCCTCATCTCTGGCCAATAGATGTATTCCATTACATACCGGAGGTTTCGATCAGTACCATGGTGTCTTTTAATATGTATTTCCTCTATCATCAATTCTCTTGGTGTTTCTCCATTCACTCTATGTTCTTTTGGAACGTATAGACAATCTTCTCCTCCTCTTGTGGTAGGGTAGAGGAGACCATTATGTATATTGTAATGTTGTATCATTCCATTTCGTGAAGTGTGGTTGGAGTCCTTTACTAACTGATAGATAGGGTCATTCCTATATCCTCGGACCATCTGTTCTCTCCAAATGTTCTTCATATCATCCACTCCTTGAATGATATTCCTCTCATCCACTCCTTGAATGATATCTCTCTCATCCACCACTCTTTCTAATACCATCATCTCCTCCTCCTCATCAGGCATATCATATACTCTGTAGAGCTCACGTTTCTGGTGAGGTAGAGAGGATGGTTCAACTACTGGAACCTCATTCAGGTATGCGAGGGGCCCTCCATAGAGGGGCTCGTTGTGGTGATGTTCAGGATACTCGTGATCAGGACATTTGGTAGAGGAGGTACCACAGCCCAATGCTTTTTTAACAAGCTCCTTAATGATGCAGATGTCGAGGCAGGGACATGGTGAATGGGTATCTTTGTTAGTGTGATCATCATCAGTGTTTGGTGGAGTTTCGCTAGCCAGCGGGCTGCTGCAGGGGGAGCCAGCGTAGGTCTTTATCTTAGGTTGCAATTACTCTTAGTCAGGACAGAAAGGTATATCGCAGAATACCCAATGAATTGAAGTATGTTGAAGTTCCTCCTCGCTCCTTGCACAGCTATAGCTTTGATAGTCTCCACAATCATTTAGGGGTTTACTATTTCTGTAATCGTCAGTGTCTCGCTGTGCTTGCTCCAGGCTGCAGTCGCTTCCGCATTCTGAATGAGCACCAACATGCTCAACTCTGAGGGCTTCGAATCGAGACATTTGGTGTTGGGTAGTAGGTTCTTCGCAAGAAAGAACGGATGAAATAGGTGAGGAAGTAGGTGAATCGTCTTCTTGTGTCGGATCATTTGCAGTATGTAGGTAGTCATCATTCTCATCATAAAGACGGGCTAATGCATCTGCTAAATAGTTCCATCTTCCTGGTCTGTACACTATTTTGGTGTTGTATTTCCCAATGAACCCTCTCCATTGCAGTTGTTTTTTGATAGGTGTGGTGCTCGTCTTAAGATAAGTTAGAGGTAGATGATCTGTAATGATGGTAAACTTGCTTCCTGCAAGTATGTGGTGCAATGCCGTCAGTACATCAACTATCACTAGGGCTTCCTTGTCAGTTGTGCTATAATTCATTTGAGCTTTAGAGAATTTCCTGCTATGAAGTGAATCAGGTCTAGCATTCTCGGGTGTTTCTCTTTGTCCTATCCATGCTCCTACACCTGTGTTAAATGCATCGTTATTAGCCATATTGGAAGTGACGAATCATATTGTAATAGTTTCATAACCTCGTATTTTGAAACAATTCGCTTAACATTTTTCATGGCTTGGTCTTGGGTAGCGGTCCATACAAATTCTGCAGTTCCAATGAGTTTTTTCAAGGGTGATGTAATGATTGCAATGTGTAGCAAAAACTGACTGATGTAGTTGACCATTCCTAGAAATTCCTGTAACTGTTTCTTGGTCTGTAGCATTGTCTATTCTTCGATCTTCACTATTTTTTCCAGTTCTGATAAGAGTTCTTTATCATTGATATCGTGTCCTAACACTTCTATGCTGGCGGTAAAGAATCCTGATTTCTTCCTTCTTGCATAGAAACCAGCTTCCTTTAATTTGTCGTAAATCAAGGATATGTGTTTCAAATGTTCGGCCTCTGTATCGAAGAATATGAGTATATCATCGATATATACGCATATGAAACATCCTAAATAGGTGGCGAATAAATCGGACATTATTCGTATGAAGGTCGCTGGAGCATTCATATTTCCTTGTAGCACAACCTTGCTGATGAAATATCCAAATGGTGTTTTGAAAGTGTTCTTGCTCACATCCTGTGGTTCAACTCTTGTTTGAAAATAGGCATCGCTAAGATCGATTTTGCTTCGGTATCTTGCCCTTCCTAGAGTGTTGAGGATCATTATTTGGTTAGGAATGGTTTCAACATCCTTGATCATTATCTCATTACTGGCCATGAGGTCCACCAATGGCCTCATGCGTTTCTTATCCTCTTTTTCCTGGGCAAACATTGGAGCTGTCACTGAAACTGCTTATCATGCTATAATTCCTGCTTTCTCCTTTTCCCTCAGCTATATGTTCATGTCTGTTGCCCATTGTTCTGGTATTGAATTGGTAGGTAATGAGCGCTGCTTTTTTCCTGGCTGTAGGTTTATCTTATGGTTGATCTTCCTTAAGGGCAGTAAATTTTCCAGTATTTCCTCTGGAAACACTTCCCGGTATTGGTTCATGACATCTTCAGTGCTAATCACTGCGGCTCAGATTATACCACTAGTAGTTGTGCAAATAATTTGAATGTTCTGCTTTGGAAACAGAATAGCTAACTTGCCACATTCGATACGGGCTTCATGTTGTTCCAGAAAAGGCATTCCTATCAAAGTATCGTATTTTGCTAGGTTACCAACTAACATTTTAGTTTCTGGTGTGCTCAATTTTCCTACTGATATATTGACTGTATATTCTTTATGACCTGCAGACCGTGATCCTTTCATAGCTAGGTGTATCCTGATTGGTGTCTTTACTTCCTGACAAGGAATTCTGTACGTGGTCACAAAGGTGGTGCTAAGCAGATTGGCTTCTATCTATCCTATATCAAACAGGACTCTGACTTTTTTGCCATTGATATGCATCGTCCCTTCCTGGGTGTCATGAGGTTTAACATTTGTTGGTCTAGCAGCTATCGTGAGGATGTTTTCTTCTTCTTCCTCTATTCCCATGCTATTAATAAACACTTCTTCTCCTAGATTTTCCTGTTCCATTCTGCTGGAAATGACTTTCTTCTTCATCTTTGCTTTGCTCTTGCCTTTGCCCTTACTATCCTTGCTGGGACAATCTCTTGCTGGATGTCTTTTACCTCTGCAGGTATAGTAAAGACCTTTTTCTTTGCATTCCTGAGGCTTGCCATGGGGCTTGTTGTTCATTTTTCGATTGTTGTTCTGTCCTTCCTGTTTGGGCGTGAACTCTTTAGCTAGTTTCTTGAACTTCTCCTTCCCATAAGCGCCAGTGATTTTTAGGATAACATCTATGCTCTCTGCATTTTCTATGACTTCCGCAACAGTATCTGTTGCAGCGTACTGTAATCCCACTTCTTGTCATAACCTAGAGTGTATGCTCTTGAAAAACTGTTAATTGAAAGCATAATTGCTTATGGTATTTGCAGGTAGGCGAGATCAGAACATCAGTAAATCGGTGGCTATGGTTGATATTCTCTATATCTTGCCATTATGTAGTTGTATGATTTCATGAAACTTGCGATAGGTATCGTCTTTGTATTTCGAAGATTAGAATCTTTCTTATAGAAAACCAATAAGGTCTTCTCTGGTCATATCATTACCGAGTTGCTCAGCTGCTTGAAAAGCTACTTCATGAGCTCATTCTTCAGTATAGAGGATCTAATAGTTTCCCCCTCAGGCCTCACTAGTTCGTAATCTATTTAGTCGTAGATATAACTGAACTGAGTTATACCATCAATTGAATGCTTGTAGTTTGAGGTTGGCTCCTTCGCCTGTCAACTTATTAAGTGAAGAGACCTTGATACTGAGTTTGGCTGTAACAACTGGATTAGGCCTTAGGATCTGTGGTCTTAGAGCCCCTGGTCCTGTAGCCTCATGTCCCATTAGACCTGCTTCTGAAGCTATATGGTCTGATCCTTTGTCACTATTGAAGTTATCTGGATCATTGCTTGGTGGTGGTGGAGGTACTCATGTACCTGTAGGCTTTCTTGGGGAGTCTGGATACCCTATGGGGGTAGTCGCTGGTGGTTCTGGTCGTTGTTGTGATGATTCTCCTACTGATTATTCGGCAGTACCTCGGGCTAACTGCCTAGCAGCTATGTCTCTTGCTGCTTGCTCCATTGCTGGAGTCTTCGTGAACCGTCCTTGTAAATCCTGGGGGTATTTTTTTTGGAACCTTCCTCAGGGGCCTTGCCCTTACTTGGTCCTTGAACGTCTTCTATCTTGATAACTTGTTGAAGTTAAAAAAATGTAATGGCCTCTCAGGAGATGCGGTAATCATAGGGTTAACAGACTTTGTTCTTTGCTGAAGATAGTAACTAGTGAATCAAAGTCTGGAGGCTTTAGCTGAGGTTGTTGAACAGACTTCTTACTGTATCATGATAACTGAAGTCTCCAAGATGTTTAGTAGATCTCAAACTATAGATTCTCGTAGCAAACTAAAGAGAGTAAATGTTCAACCAAGTATATTGAAAACTCTGTCTGCTGAAATCTGCCTCTTCTAACAAGAAGAATAGCAGTTCTTAAATATACTAATTAGGCTACCTTGAGCCTTGTATCACAAAATGTATAAGGCTCTGAAAGTGGTAGCCTTGAAACCAAACATAAAACATATAAAGTATCAAACCAATACTCAAAACTGAATATAAAACATATCGAATATCAAACCAATACTCAAAACCAAATATAAAACATATAAAGTATCAAATCCTATACTATCAAACTAAAAGCACACCTCGTTTCCTGAAATAAATTCAAAACTCAAACAGTATCAACTGATACCATAAATCCTAAACCAGTAATCCGTGCTGGTTACATCCCTCAGTTATACTAGAGTTTAGCGTCTGCATAATAGTATATTAATAGTTCTCTTGTTACCAAGGCTTACCACATAAACTATGAGTTCACTTCAAACTTCACCCACAGCTCATGCTTCGACTACATTTTCAAAGCACCTCACTGTCCCATTTACATTCATACATTCGACGCAATATTCGACACGTGGCTACTCAAAAATGAATTCATTGAAATACCTCAACTCTCGTGATTCACAATACCTCTCGGGATCCAAACAAGATATCACTTCAAACACATATATCATACTCGACTCAGTCCAAACTTCGAGTGGAGTTCAACTGAGTCTGAAGACTTCGTCGAGTGGAGTACCCAGTATTCTATCAAGTGACAAATAGACACATTTGGCCGAGAACAGACCAGTCTTTCGGCTTGGACCTAAAAACCCATATATGTACTACAAGTATATTTTAAACCTGAAGAAAAGGGAAATCCAGGTCCTAAACCCAAAATCGAATCACTCTAACCCTTCTATACCATTTTCAACAGAATACCTGTTATGCTACCTACGATTTATCAAATTTCTCAAACATTTTTGCGGGGATAGAGAATATTGGCATGAGGTACCAGACCCAGAACCTAATGACACAGCATTTGGATTAGGGTTATCAGAAAACCCTTTCACTAGGATAGTAGATACACTAAGCTATCTGAAAGGACCAAAACTGATTACAGAAGGAGAACTAAGGGATACTAGACCAGACATCTCTGATGACAGGAGTTCAGCCCTGTTTGCACACTATCCCTCTACCAGTGATGCCCCTCATTTCAGTCAATCTCTCTCCCTCATCCTGGGATTTTGAAGGGCAACCGATATTCCTGCTAGGTCATGATCATCCAGTGTATCTAGTATGCAGCGCATATTAAGATCAGGGACCTATAAACCTTTGAAGGAGCATAAGGCCAACTCAAAATATTTGGCCAAATGCATAGGGATAACTCTTGTACAAATTCGGCAAGATATTGATACCTTCACTGACTCCACTAATATTGCCTTCAATAGGCTTACAGGTGCAACTCAAGAAAATGCACTAAAGTTGATAGAGATACAATAGAAATTGGAAGAAGGGCAGGACATCCGTGACAATGAGATAGCTATCTTATTGATACAGTAAACTATGATAGAATCGTAGGTGAAGGATATACAAATGGTGATAATCCACAATGTAGCAGCCAAACTGGCCGAACAAGATCAGGGCAGCAAGCCCATGAAAATGTAACTATCCTATTACATGGTAGTCTATGTCAGCAGGGACAGAAAGCTCTGGCACGTGACCAAACTCTGGAAAAATTAGTTTAAGAACTCTGTAGTGAGTTCAATCTCTTTCGAGATCAGACAATAGAGTGAAACAAAGGCTTCACAATGTTGTTATTAGACATATGTGATGTTATGAAGGAGAAACACATGAATATTTGAATATTGAAAAGAGAGCAAACCAAAATAGTCGAACACACCTCGGAATCTATCACAACCTTGGTAAAGTTCATATATGAATCAGTAGATAGAACATAGGAACCCCAGAGACTGGATCCTGTACCACTACATTCAGTCTCAGAAGAGGAAAATGATGAGGACTACTATTCCCCACCTATTCGAAGGGAAAAGGGGAAAGGTAAAGAAGCCACTGATGCAGTCCCCTCAGAGGCACAAGGAGGTCACCTCGAGGATCCAGATGATGATGATGATAATGATGAGGACAGAGGAAGGAGAAGAGGAAGTCCTAGCCATTGTCGGTATGGACAAATATTAGAACAGTCTGGTATGGCAGAAACACTTGCCAGGACAAGAACGCTGAATATTAAATGACCATTGAAACCACCTCCATTCTTTGAGGCTGAATCCACACCAGACATATATGTCTGAATTATACAGTGTACAGACTGTTTTGAAAGAAACACACAAATCTGAGACAATACTCGCAAACAAGTTATTTATGCCCTCAACAGGACTGAGGGAGATATAGTCCTTCCAAATACCATCTGGTATAGGAAGGCTATGGATGGATCTCAGGGCAAAGCACAACAGCCAGAACTGACTTCATGGACATGTTTTGAATACGATATGATTAAATGTTTTATCTAGGCAGAAGCTGCAAGACAAGCGGTTCGAGATATGAAGCTGGTAATGTAGAAGGACAGTATTGAGCTATTCCTAACGTTTATGCACAATCTAAACATTAGAGCACGAATGACTTGAGAGTCTTAGAGAGAGAAAGTCGAAAATAAACTTCTAAAACAAGTCATTTGCAGGTTGTCAGTACTCAACTACTATATAGATCGAGAATGGGAAACAGGACTAAGGGTATATAGTTAATTAGAGGAACCACTTCACGCCAGGGAGAAAAGCAAGCAAGAGACCAATCACCCAGGGTGAAAATAGTCTCAGTGGTCAAAAGAGAAGACTGATGGGACTTTAAACCAAAAGGACAAAGGACGAACAAACTTTATATCAAGGGATGTAGTGTCCCGCTGTGAAAATGAAAGTGGGAGGATAAGCCAGAATGGATAAAAATGAGGTTAGGAGGCGTGGCTAAGACAACACATAGCAATTTTAACCAGGATCATACAGGTATCCCGCCAAGTGTTATAGACACTCGTAGATAGGACAAAAATTGCATACGATGTGGAAAGATAAACCACACTTATGAGACATGTTAGAGAGATGCCCATAGATTAGTAGCAACAGTCAGCTCAAGAACAATAAAAATGCGAATTCGTCGTGCAAGGTCAGCAATTGTTCAGCCCAAATTAGCATGCAGAGTCACTACTGTCCAGCAACCAGCCAGAAAGAATTGAATCTGAGAATAGGCAGACGATGAAGAACTGATCAGGGTCAGTTCACAGGTACCAACTGTAACTGTACCAGTTACTGGTTTAGGATTTTCAGGTATCAGTTGATACTGTTTGTGTGTTGAATTTGTTTCAGGAAATGAGGTGTGCCTCTAGCCTGATAATATAGGGTTTGATACTCTATATATTTTATATTAGGTTTTGAGTATCAGTTTGATACTTTATATAATTTATATTTGGTTTCGAGTATTGGTTTGATACTCTATATGTTTTATGTTGGTTTCGAGTCTTGGTTTGATACTCTATAAGTTTTATGTTTGGTTTTAAGGCTACCACTTTCAGAGCCTTATATGTTTTGTGATGCAAGGCTCAGGGTAGCCTAACCAGTGTATTTAAGAACTGCTATTCTTCACATTAGAAGAAGCAGACTTGGCAGATAGAATTTTTTCAATATACTTGGTTAGATGGTTACTTTCTTCAGTTCACTTTGAGAATCTTTAGTTTGAGGTCCACCAAAAATCTCTGAGACTTCAGTAGTTACAATATAGTAAGAAGTTTATTCAAGAACCTTGGCTAAAGCCTGCAGACTTGATTCAATAGTTACTATCTTTGTTAAAAAACAAAGCCCGTTAACCCTATATTTATCACATCTCCCGAGAAGTGGTTACATTTTTTTAACTTCAACAAGTTATCAAAATAGAAGGTGTTTAAGGACTAAGTAAAGGCAAGGCCACCGAGAAACGTTCCAAACAGTGCACTAGGGATTCCAAAGGTTAGTTCACTAAGACTCGGGCAAAGGAGCAGGCGGCAAGCGACAAAGCTGCAAGGCAGTTAGCCAGAGATACTGCTGAACAATCAGTAGGAGAATCATCACAACTACTACTAGAACCGCTAACCACTACCCCTGGAGGGTACCCTGAATCCTGCGGAAAGCCTACAGGTACATGATTACTGCCAGCACCACTAAGTAATGATCCAGATAGCTCCTATAGTGATTAAGGATCAGATGACATGGCTTCTGAAGTAGGTCCAGTGGGACCAGAAGCTCCTAGACCAGGGGTCCCAAGACTACAGACCCCAAGACCTAACCCAGTTGTCACGGCCAAACTCTATATCATAGTACTGTAACCAAACCAGTTTACTGCTGAAGGAGAGGACCTCAAACTAGAGGTGTTTGATAGATGGTATAACTCAGTATAGTTATATCTACGCCTAAATAGACTACAAACTAGCGAGGCCTGAGGAGGAAACTATTGGATCCTCAATTGTGAAGGATAAGCTCAAGAAGCAGCATTTCAAGCCGCGGAGCAATTTGGTGAAGATATGAGCAGAGATGATCTTGTTGGTTTTCTACAAGAAAGGTTCCAATCTTTGAAACATAAAGACGATACCTATCGCAAGTTCCATGAAATCATGTAAGTACATAATGGCAAAATACAAAGCATATCAACCATAGCCACCGATTTAATGATGTTCCGATCTTGCCTACCGGCAAATGCTATAAGTGATTATGCTTTCATTCAACAGTTTTTCAAGAGCATGCACCCCAGGTTGCGACAGGAAGTGGAATTACAGCATGCTGTAACAGACACTGTCGCAGAAGTCATAGACAATGCAGTGAGTATAGATGTTATCTTAAAAAGCACTGGCGCTTATAGGAAGAAGAAGTTTGAGAAACCAGCTAAAGAATTCACTACTAAACAAGAAGGACGGAACAAAAATCGAAAATGGAATAACAAGCCTGATAGCAAGCCTAAGAAATGAAAAGAAAAGAGTCTTTGCTATACCTGTGGAGGTAAAGGACATCTAGCAAAAGATTGTCTAAGCAAAGATGACAAGGGCAAAGGCAAGGGAAAGGTAAAGGTAAAGAAGAAAGTCAATTTCAACAGAGCAGAATAGGAAAATCAAGCAGAAGATATGTTTATCAATGGTATGGAAATAGAGGAAGAAGAAGAAAACATTCTCATGATGGCTGCTAGACTAACAAATGTTAAACCCCATGACGCCCTTGAAGAAACAATGCATATCAATGGGAAAGAAGCCAGAGTGTTGTATGACACGGGATCAATAGGAGCCAATCTGCTTAGCGCCACTTTTGTGACCACACATGGAATGCCTTGTCAGGAATTAAAGACACCAATCAGGATACACCTAGCTATGAAAGGATCATGATCTGGAGGTCATAAAGAATGTACTGTCAACATATCAGCAGGAAAGTTGAGCATATCAGGAACTAGGATGTTGGTCGGCAACTTAGCGAAATGCGATGCTCTAATAGCAACTCCTTTTCTGGAACAACACCAAGCTCACATCGAATGTGGTAAGGTAGCTATTATGTTTTCAAAGTAGAACGTTTGAATTATTTGCACACCTACTAGTGGCATGATCCGAGCAGCAGTGATTAGCACAGAAGATGTCATGGACCAACACTCAGTGGTATTTCCTAAGGAAATACCGGAGACCTTACTACCCCTAAAAAAGATCTATCATAAGATAGACCTGTAACCAGGAAAAGAGCAGCGCTCATTACCCCCCTATTCCATACCAGAATGATGGGCAACAGATCTGAGCATATGGTTAGGAGATAAAGAGAAAGCTACAATCATCGTACGACAAGCAGTTTCATCAGCAGTGCCTATGTTTGCAGAAGAAAAAAATGCTAACAAATGCACAAGGCTATTGGTGGATCTCATGGCCAGGAATGAGATAATAATTAAGGATGTTGAAACCATTCCTAACTAAACAATGATCCTAAATGCTCTAGGAAGAGCAAGATACCAAAGCAAAATTGATCTTGGCAATGCATATTTCCAAACATGGGTGGAACCCAAAGATGTGAGCAAGAATAATTTCAAAATACTATTTGGATATTTCATTAGCAAGGTTATGCTACAAGGAGATATGAATGCTCCAGGAACATTCATGCGCATAATGTCCAATCTGTTCACCGACTACCTAGGACAGTTCATTTGGGTATATATTGACGATATACTCATCTTTTCCGCTAAAGTGTCTGCACTTTCGAAACACATATTCATGATTTGTGATAAGCCAAAGGAAGCTCATTTCTATGTGAGTAAGAAGAAATCAGAATTCTTCGACACCAGGATGGAAGTATTTGGCCATGTTATCAATGACAAAGGACTCGCAGCAGCATCAGAAAAAATAGCAAAGATCGAAGAATGGACCATGCCATAGACCAAGAAACAGTTACAGGAATGTCTAGGAATGGTCAACTATATCAGTGTTAGGCGGAGGCCAATTTGTAGTATAACTGAGGGACATAGGCCAAAATATTTGTTCAGAAAATCTGGTAAGGAAGGCTCATCTCGATAAAATAAGTAAAGTAAAGATTTATATTGTAAATAATTTTATAGTGAGATGATCTCTTCTCCGTTACTCGATGATGTCTGTAAAGCTCTGAAGGCACTTCAATATTTATATCCCGCGTCGGAGTATTCGCAGACTACTTCTAACTACTATTCCTCTGAAGGACTGCTCTAGTTTTAATATACAAACATCCAGAATCTTATAAGTGCAAACAATGTTTGACCCTGAAACTTATCATACCCTTTAATAGTTACAGAATAGTATTCCTCCATTGAGATGACAGTGCTATTTGTTATACCAAATAGCAGCCTTCAACTTAGTTTATCTGCATAGACTATTATATTACTTTAGTCTTGTTGACCATCATTCTCGTAGTCTCTTCATTCATGAAGTGATCAAGTTCATACCGGGTTACCTAGTGCCAATTGCAAGTCTGAGCTCAATGTGTCAACGTTTTTAAGGGTCTCCGACTTATCTAAGTCTTCCTTTCTGTGCGTGCTTCCCCTTGGTCCGCCGGCCTTTGCAGAGGGGTCCTATCACTAGGACCAATCGACCTACAGCTGATCTTAGAAGGGTATAGGTAGATTCAGTATATCCTTAATAGCCTCTGCTACTGGGACATCCTTTTGGAGTATTTCACTGAGCAAGTTCTGTCACCTTCGGCCTATAGTTTAGGTAGCCTAACTGTGAAGCCTACTATCTCAATGCACCCTCCACAGATCTCTTCCATTCCACTTCTCAGATGTTGCCGCAGGTCCTCTCTTATATAACCTGTGAACAGTATATAGTTGGATGGCCAGGGGTGACGGATATGGTGTTATGAAGTGGGCTTTATTGATGTGATATTTTAGTTACCAGATGCCACTCCTGAAATCTCACTAATGACAAGGGGGTCCCATAATGGGGCTGGAGGAGTGTGTTGACTTCTTCGGAAAATTGAGGGTCTGTGCGCAGTTACCCTACTGTGCGGTCTGTGCACTTCTTGTCTCAGATTTCCATATGCCTAACATGAGCTCCCTCCTGTCAGTCTTCACCTCGAATGTCTTTATAACATTTTATATTTCTTTTAAATACATTTTAAGACTCAATGTGGTTAGGGTAAAAAACCTCCCGCATTTACTTGGCCACAGTAGGAAAACCTTTTTCCACACAATCTTACGTCTGTCTTTCCTGGCATATTGGGATTTTCATTATGAAAATTCTCCACAATTTCCTCTGCATTTTCCATACCAGTAGCTGGCTTCCACGTGTTCTTATCTTCTGAACACGCTTGCCATTTGACGAAGTACCACAGTTCTTGCTTCTCTTGATAGCGGCTGTGTACCTATTTTCTGTAAGAGTGAATCTGGCTTCTTACTATTTTTTCAACCTCTTATTGTAGATCACCGTCAATCTTTTCTGGTTTTCTAGGGGCTTGCTGACAATTCTAATGAACTGATTCAGGATAGGATTCCAATAGTGCAACATGGAATACAGGGTGAATGTTGTATCAATCAGATATATCGAGCAAGAAGGCTCTTGATCCGCGCTTTTCCATGATTTGGAAAGGACTGTAAAGCTTTGGACTTAGCTTTGTTGATTTCTGTCAGATGCAAATGTTCTTTACATTTAACATTACTTTGTCCCTGATCCTGAAGTCCACCTGTTGTAGAGCTTTCTGGTCATAATATTTTGACCATCCTTCCCTAGTCCTTTCTACTGACTCTCATACTTGTTCATGTATTGCCTTAATTCAGTTCGCGTATAGTGTTACTCGGGGATTTTGAGCTTCTCGCTCCTTCATCTACTCTCTCTGTGGATGGAATTCGTAGTTTGTATAGAATGGTGATATCCTATGAGTATTAGTTACAGAGTTAGTAAAGGCATATGCAGCTAGTGGTAGTAGCTGATACCAATCATCCTGATCATAGTTGACAAAACTTTGTAGGTATTCTTCCAGCACTTGGTTGGTACATTCGCTTTGTCTGTCAGTTTGAGGGTAGTATGCCATTGACATTCTTCGCTTAATTTCCAACACCTTGTAAATGGATTCCCACAATTCTCCTGTGAACTTTGAGTCCATATCCCAGACGATTTCAGTTGGTAGGCTGTGCAGCCTCAATACGTCTTTAAGGAATGCATTCACGACATCTTTGGCTATAGCCAATGTCTGTAGTCTGATGAAATGTGCCATTTTTGTGAATTGATCAACTACTACCATTATCTGAGTGCATCCTTGCGACTCTGGCAGTTGAGTGATAAAGTCCACCGAGATAGACGCCCATGCTACGGAGGGTGTTTGCAAGGATTGCAATAACCTATACTTAGCATGTCTTGGCAACTTATGATACTGGCATTTATCGCAGGATCGTACGTAATTGTTGACCCATTCCACAAGTCCTTTCTCGTAGAAGTCTCGTAAAATGATTTTCAAGGTTTTCTCTTGTCCAAAATATCCTGCAACCTTTGCATCATGACATTCTTTTGCGATCTTAGTGTATAGTACCTGACTATTTGGTACAAACAGTCTTTACTTATAGTATAGTAGATCGTGGTTAAGGTCTAATCTTTTTGGAAATCTTTTCCTTTGTCTTGTAATCTAACAAGTTCTTCCCTCCATTGCATCCAAGCTGTATCTGTCCCAATAGCTGCCTGTCTCTCGCTTAAGAACATAGGATTGAACTGCTTCTTACCTTTTTGTAGGATAATGGCATTTGACATTAGAAGTTTCTCTGGTACTTCTGAAATGTCGTACCAGTGTTCATTGTCTTTAGCCGATGCCTGTATGCAACTGATACTTGGTTCCTGTTCTTTGACGATCAAGGATCTGGTTGCTATGTCGGAGCTTCTGAATCCCATGCTCCCACATTCTGTTTCTTCCAAGTCATCTACCTACATCATGTCAGATGTATTGATCTTTTCTACTACTAGTTGCACTATTTGATAACTGATTCTTCTCTGGCAGTCCAAATCTCTATGATGGAAAAGTATGACTTTGAGTTCACTGGTGTAGTCCGTATTGCTTACTCTGACTCCAGTGGAGATTCCTCTTTGAACCGCTAATCAGCTTCTTGGAGTAACTCTTCCGTAAGTTCCTAGGGGTAGCCGCACAGCTATACCCACTCTTATTAATTCTTGTCCATATTTTAGGACGATGTCATCTTCTATGGCATACAGATCATATCCTGCCAGCTTTCTTGAGTCCTTTATTGGCAAGTATGCCATTTTGTTTAATCTCTTGACCCTAATAATGGGTTCCTTTCTACCTCTTTGAGGTTCTAAATCTAAATCCTTAACTGCATTCCAGTCTTCCCCTTCATCGCCTATCCTTGCTACTAGTGATACTAAGAAACTTTGCAGTTTCAAAACTTTTGGTTTGCGATGCATAGCTCTCCCCTCAGGATAGTACTCCAGTGGTCTGCTTCAAGTATCAGGCTTTCTGCCCTGCATGCCTGGTCAACATACAATAAGAAAACTGTATTCTACTAACTTCCGACTATATCGAATTTGGTGGCCACCCCAGACTTTTGAGGTGAGCAAGTATTGTAGGTTCTGATAGTCGGTAAAGACTGAAATCAGTTTTTGTGTTCTGATCAAGTAGTGTCACCATTCCTTAAATGCTTCGAGGATCACGAGAAGTTCTGTATCATGAATTTCGTAATTGTTCTCCGCTGAGTTTAATTTTCGCGAATGGAATGCCACTGGATGTAATCTTTTCTCAAAGTATTCTGAAAGGACGCAACTGAGTGTGAAATCACTTGCATCAGTTTCTACCACTCTCCCTCTTTCTGAGAAGAAGTGGTGGAGTATGGGAGCTGTGATAAATGGATGTTTTAATTCTTCGAACGCTGTATCCTGCTCAACTCCCCATTTGAAATGCTAAGGATTTCCTAGTAATGTCTCAGTTATGGGTTTGCAAATAGACGAGAAGTTTTTAATGAACTGTCTGTAGAAGTTAGCAAATCCAATAAAGACTTGCATGGTTCTAACTGACTTGCGTGCTTTCCAAACTATTATGGATTCCACCTTGTAGGCACTCATAGATATCCCGTCAACTGCCACAATATAGTCGACGAATTGTACCTCTTTGGTGTGGAAGCTCGATTTCTTTAGCGATACCATTAATTGAAAGTCTGATAGTCTTTGTAAAACTCTCTTGACAGCTTCAATGTGTTCTTTTTCATCCTTGGGATATATCAGGAGATCATCCAGGTAACACACAACTCCCACATCTAAGTATTCTTTTAGTACTTGGTTCATCATATCCTGCAAAGTTGTTGGGGCATTGACTAATCTAAATGGCATAACCTTATCTTCGTAGTACTTATATCTCATTCGGAAAGCGATTTTCTACTCATTTCCTTCTTTAATTCTAATGAGGTGGTAGCTGTCTTTAAGGTCCAACTTGCTAAAGATCTTGGTGCTGGCTACTCGGTCTTGGAGTTTGCATATTAGTGGAAGGGGATGTTTGTTGACGATGGTAATCATGTTTAGATTCCTGTAATCTACAACCAGGCCTAGCCTTCTATCAGGTTTGGGTACAAATAATATAGGTGCACCTGCGGGAGATTGACTTCGCATAATCTTTTCCTGCTTGAACATTGTTTCCAAGTATTCTCTTAATACCGGAAGGTGTTTTTCAGATAGTCGATATATAGGTCTCCATGAGGAAGTTGATCCTGAAATTAACTTAATCTCTAGATCAAAAGTTCATCTTGGGGCTAGTTTCTCTGCCATCTGGGTATCAAACAAATACTTGTAATGCCAGTATTCTTGCGGTAACGATTCGAGTGCCACTGTATTCTCAATAGCTCTATTTCATTCGTTATAGTAAGATTTTGGGTCCCAAGCGACAGATTTGTTGCATTCGAACATATCCGCTATCCCTTCATCTTCTTCCACACAGTTTTTACAATTCTTTACGGATAATGTCCAATTTTTTGCATCTTCTATGTGAGATACAGGGTGTTCATGATGCCACCAACCAAATAGAATTATCATTCTATTGTGGCCTGTGTTAGCCACTGCACAAGACACTTCAGCAATGTGTCGATTTTGTTGTATCTCTAACTTTAGAGGTAGGGTATAACACTTCCTTCCTGAGGCAGCTGATGATCCATCAAAGCCTAAGATATCAACTGCATTGCTGCGTTCAATAATTGGAACACGAAAGTCTTCAACTAAGTCCTTATTGATAAGGAACACATTGGATCCTGAGTCTAACAAGACTTCAACTTTGTATCGCTTATCATGTATATGGAGGTAAGTGACCCCCGTAAGATAGTTGTAATGTTTTAGTTTTGGAGCATCTAATTCCATGCGCTTTGCGCGGACAAGACTTTTTTGATTCTTGTATTTAGGCATCATAGGTATTGGGTGTAGGTAATAAGATGTTTGTTACCACACCGGCATAGTTTCGACCATTGAGGTCTCCACAGACAAACTAGAAACCTTTTAGCTCTAACAATCTGGGTTTACATACTAAGCGGCGTTTCACCGATGCACAACTGCACACAACCAGCTTTCAAGGCTGGATGCCTTCTCCGGATACACTGAACCTACTAGGAGGCTCATAGCAGATTTTCGGGCGGTTATTAGACATTTTACTGTGCGATTATGGGGTTCCTGCTTTCACCGATCTTTTGCCTTAGAGTTTCAGTTATTCGTCCTGCTACCTCAGAGGAGCCTTTGGTACCAAAGTGGTAGATCTCTACCCTACACTCTGGCCAGATAGCAAGATAGTATATACGTATCATATGACTTAGACTCGTGTGTTAGGTAGAATGGCCTGGATCGGTCACCCTCCTGTTATGTATTGTTATCAGGTAGCTCTTGCATTGCTATGTCCCAACTTCTCTAGTATAGAAACCTACTTGTACATGGGTAGCAGGTAGCCACCAGGTGACTTCAAGGAACTTTGTACTATTGGCTTCCAGGCCATGTGGGTATGTCAACTATTCTCTCTTTTGATCAAGACTCTCCATATATTGATTCTTGTATTCAAGCTCGTAAGTCCCTCATAGGGTGCCTTCACTTAGAGCCTACTAGCTTTAATCTTGAAAGGGGAGATTGGCTTCGCACTGCTTTGAGCATTTTGAGTTTTGACTTCCGTAGTTGCACATGGACTACCCAATTCCCATCATGGTCGGTACCTAATGCACTCCAGCCAAAGGGGGTTCCCTTTTCGATTCCAATTCTATATGTACACTGAATACCCTAACGCTGCCAACTGTTGGTACCACTGAACTGACCAAGGTCAGTTGTTTGTTTTCCGTCAGTTCCCGGATCTCATTTGTTCAGGCTAGTTGCGCAATGGTAGGGACTCTGCGCGCTAGTGTAGGCTTTATAATAGCCGATCTCGCAAATGGAATTCCCATTTTGATAGGTCTTGAGCTGACCGTTGCGACTGATATATGGGCATCTTCCCAACATGTCTGGTAGGTGTAGTTTTTCTTCTCACAATGTGTACAATCACCGTCTTTCCTCCCCGTATTTATTACACTCTGCAGAATGCCAGAATGGGCCTGGATGAAGTTTATATAGGTGGTCTTTGCGGCATCTCCCAACCTCTTCCTAGGCTTTTTTATTTTTTTTATTTTATCATCATGTATTCGTTGATTTATGGTACAAGAACTTGCATGCAGCGCTAGCTATGGCATAAACAAAACCTTAATCTCAAAAACTCGCAAATAACAAACGAAATCATCGCACCGAACTATAAAAACCTCCTATGTGTGTCCGATAGCCGACACAAAATCCCTAAGGAAATAAAACAACAAAGCGCGTAATCATAACAAAAAATATCTCTTCAAACAAGTAAAGAAAAGTAACGGGCAGGGGCCTCGTGTCTCTAGGGGGCGAAGCCGTGGATTGGGGTTGCAGACGCTTCGGCGTCCGGGTCTGGTAGGTGGTCTTTTTCTGCCGGGGGCATGCCTGGTGGGAATCCCGTCGCTGTGACATTTATGTATCTAGCGAGGGCGTTGAGGATGGAGGGGCTTATCCAGAGTGGGCTGTCCCAATCGATCGAAGAGAGGCCGCGGAGGTGGCGCTCCCTAGGTTCCCTGCGGGACTCGCAGTAAAGGATGGCATGGGTGAAGTCCTCTTCTTCTTCCTCGCAAAGCGGGCAGAGGGGAGAGGGGTCTTCAGTGAACCATGATGGGTGGGCAGCTAGGTAGCTCTTGCCTGAGCGCATCTGGTGGATCCTCCCCGCCATAAACCTTCCAAGCCCCATGAACGGGTGGGGGGAAAGGGACGCGGGGTAGGGGTAGGTGGGGGGCGGTGGGAACTGGTCGTTCCAGTCTTTGAGTAGCGCCGATCTAATCTTGAGCTTGATCGACTTGTATGAGGGGGCACTTGTCGCCAGTTGGAGACCTGCAGGTGGGAGGAGGTCGGGGGCGGCCACCGGTAGAGGGCCAGAAGCGGGGAGGAAGGGGAGGGTCCGATGGGCAATGGCATCGATCGGGAGGTGTTTTCTTATAGGCGGGGAGGGGACAGACGTCCTCCATGAGAGGGGGGCATAGACCGACGTCAGACCTCGCGTAAAGTGGCGATGGTCGTCGAGGGCCCTGAAGGGGGACGAGGATGGGAACGTGGGGTGGAGCCTGGCGGTTGCCGGGTTGGCCTCAGGCGGGAGGCAGACCATTCTAATGGCCGCAAGTCTTTGGCGGTGACGTAGCAAGAGGGGCATTGGGGGGAGGGCTGATTCGCAAGCTAGGATGCCGACAGGTGTCGAGGAAAAACAGTTCGTGACCCATCTCTGGACCGACCTCCAGAAGACCGACATGCGGTCAAGAAGGGTAAGGCTCGGTGAGAAGAGGTCAGCTCCGTAGAGGAGGATCGGGGAGATCAAGGATGATGCCAGTCGATGGCAGAGGTATGGAGGAAGGCCTTTACCCGGCCTGGACAGTCTTTTGATGGTGGAGAAGGCTCCCTGGGCCAGTCCAAGCCTTCTGACGAAGTGGGACGTGGTTCCCCTTGTGCCTGAGGTGGAGGAGGGCTCGAACCAGTAACCGAGCCAACGAACTAGTTTAGAGGGGCGGAAAACAAGGTCGTCCAGCCTGACCGGGATTTGGGGCGGGGGGACTTTCTGGGAGGGGGTCTCCCAGTGCATGAGCTCGGTCTTCGGGATTGAGAAGGACACACCTAGTTTGCCAGCCTTCCGCTGGAGTGTGCTGGTGATGCCCTGCAGCCTTTGAATGTTTCTCCGGTAGGAGTTCGATGCGACCGTGACCGCGAAGTCGTCCACGTAGGATAGGATGAGGCCCCTAGGGACCGGGAAGTGAAGGGTTGAGACATAAATGACGAAAAGAAGGGGGGAGATCGGGGAGCCTTGAGGGGTACCGACGGAGACTGGTGAGAAAACTTGGGGTGCGCCTTGGAAGATCAGGCGGCAAGAGCGGCCGTGGAGGAAGGACCTTATCCACGAGACCATGTAAGGGTTGACTGCCTTGGTGGCGAGTCTGTCGCAGAGGATCGGGGCTGAGACGTTGTCGAAGCCACCCTTAATGTCCAGGAAGAGGGTCGAGACCTTCAACTTCGGGCGCCTGAACAGTTGAACCTCGTGAGAGAGGGTAGCCGCCGCGTCGAAGGTGCTCAAGCCAGGCAGGGAGCCAGATTGGTTGGGTGAGAGGAGGCCAAGGAAGCGAGCCAGGGCCGAGAGACGGTTAGCCATCACCCTTTAGAGGATCTTAGAAACAGTATCCAGGAAGACGATGATGCGGAAGGATGAGGGGGTGTCGTACGAGGGTTTGCCAGGCTTGTCGAGGACTATGCCGTTGGCCCTTTTTAGGGAGGGGGGGTGGTACCCGTATCTAACCAGCGGACCCAGGAGGGATGTGAGGATGGATGGGTTGATCAGGTGGACCCTTTTCCAGACCGAGTACGGTATCTGGTCCGGCCCCAACCTCTTCCTAGGCTTCTCTAGCTTATTATTCCTTTTTCGTTTTTGTGGTGGGGCTCCACCTGCCTTAATATAAGGTTTGTTATCCCATTGTCGCTTTGGTTTAGAGTTGCACCGGTCTTCCCTTTTGACCTCTGGAACTAATTTTACCTTGGATGGTTTGTCTCATACTCGCCTTTCTCTAGCAAGAAGTTCCTCCTCTAGTCAGCTGCATAGCCTGAGTACTTCTTCCTATTCTTGATCTGTCATGAATTATAGGGCCTACAACCTGTGGACAATTAGTGTTAAAAGTTTGTTTTTGACTTGCTCCCTGCTGGATTCTCCGGTCATGCGTGCCCAGATGTTTAGGTTGTACATAACCTTGAGGTAATGTTCAATACTGCCCACGTACTCAACCAGCTTTATAGTTTGAAGCTCAAGTCTTTTGGCTTCTACTGGGGAAAATTGCTTGATCATATCATGTTCGAAACGAGTCCAAGTAGCCAACTTTGGCTGCTGGGCTTTCCCTTGAAGTCCTTCCATCACTTTCCTATACCAAATAGTATAGGGAAGCACTATATCTCCTTTCGTGCAGTTGAGTACATATATAACTCATTCTTGGACATTATTACAGATCTGCGGGTTTCTCACGAAATAGTCATTGCATTGTATAATCCAGACATATATGTCTTGCATGGATTTGTCCTTAAAAAATGGGGTTGGTTCTGATTGTAGCTTCACATTAAGCACCATCATATTGGATGGTATCTCGGCCATACCAGACTGTTCCGGTGTTTGTCCTCGCCTGCCAGTGCTTGGACTTCTTCTCCTTCTTCCTCTCTCATCATCCTTATTATTGTCATCATTAGGATCTTCTGGCTTACCTCCCTGGGTACCTGAGGGGGATGTATCACCGACTTGTTGCCTTTCCACTTTACCCTTCACGTAGGCGAGGTGTAATACTCGTCATCATCCGCTTCTTTGACCAGTGGTAAGGGTGCCAGTCTCGCACCTTCTGGACTTGGTACGGCAGCCAGTATCTTATTTACTGACACCGTCAATATCATTCGGGTATTGTTCATCTCCTCGTTTTGCTGCTATTACTGGTCTTGGGACCCGCGAATCTCCACTTGGTGAGTAGTGATATCTAAATACCATTGCGCTAGGGTACGGTTGACTTTCCTTTCATGAGTGATGCATTGAGCACAGAATTCTAAGAATTCCATTCTTCAGCTGGTAACTATTTGTTCCAGTATCTGATCTTGGATTAAGGCCTCCTGACTTTGTTGCCCGAGAGTTCCATGTAACCTCATGGTTACCTCTTCATGTTCCTGTTGATACCTATCTGGAGTGTCTACTATGTTTGCCACTTCCCGGAGCATTACCTCTTAGATACCCTTGACCTCCAGTTCCATGCCTGCCAACTGCATCAACAAGATCGTGATATCTTTATCATGAATATCTTGTTCGTCAGCAATTTACTACGGAACGTTAACTAGTTTTAAGGTATTGTCGGCGGTGACTCTCTGCAAATATTTGAAGGTAATATTGGCGTGGTCGAGCGAGATATCTATCTCTTGCCTTATTTGATACAATGTTATTCCCAGATGGGTACCTAGCCTAGCTAGGTTTGCATCTTAATCTCCTCTTCACTTTGGTGTGGAGGTGCCTGATATTCGATATGTGCTTGCAATACTGGGTGATGCATGCGAGAAAGGTAGAGCTCCTCTGCGGACCTAATGTTCTTAAGGTGTTATTGGGAAGGGGCTTTGTAGGGCTGAGTCATCAGTTCCTGTCGTATCAAGTTGGGTGTCCATAGGTTCTCCCACTATGATTCTCTTTCTCAGGTCTTGAGGTATCTCAGCCATTGTGATCCTCTCCAATTAGGCTAATTGTTCCAATGGTCCTGGATGAGTGATTACTGGTACTTCATATCAGAGTTCTCGATATCCTTTGAACAGTTTAAGAAACCATATGTAAGGTATACAAGGTCAGAGATATTCTAGAGGTGTAGGCAGAAAAGGGTTCAGCCAATCTGATTCTGGATTCAGGCTCTGAATTTCCCTTTTTCGAGGTTCAAAAGGTACTTGTAGTACCTATATAGATTTCAAGACCAAGTCGATGAGCAAGTTGGCCCTTGGATAAGTGTGCCTGGTTTCCTGTCCATAGAGTACAGGGTACTCCAGTCGATGAGGTCTTCTGACTTGGAAGAACTCCACTCCAAGTTTGAACCATGCTAGGTATGATATATGCGATTAAATTGATCCCTAGTTGGGATCTCATAAGGTATTGTGAACTATGTAGGTGCTAGCATATATTCTTCTTCGATTTCGAACAGCTCACGGTTGAATATTTCTTCAAATATATGATTGTAAAGTGGGTAGTTGTTAGGCATATGGAAATCCGAGACATGTGCACAGACCCACGGTAGGGTAACTGCGCACAGACCCTCAATTTACCGGAGTGCCAACACCCCCCTCCGGCCCCCTTATGGGGCCCGCACGTCATTAGCGAGATTTCGAGAGTTGCGTCCCATAACTAAAATGTCACATCAATGAAGCCCACTTCATAACACCATATACGTCGCCGCCGTCCGTCCGACCGCATGCTGTTCGCAGGATATATGAGAGGGGACCTTTGGCGACATCTGGGAAGTGGAACGGAGGAAATCCGTCGGAGGCGCATTGAGATAGTAGGCTTCAAAGTTAGGCTTCCTAACTATGGGCCGAAAGTGACGGGACGTTTTCGGCGAAATACTCCAAGAGGTTATCCCAGTAGCGGAAGCTATTAGGGGTATACCGAATCCACCCATACCCTTCTGAGATCAGCTGTAGGTTGGTTGGTCCTAGTAATAGGACCCCTCTACGGAGGCCGGCGGACCAAGGGGAAGCACGCTCAGAAAGGAAGACCTAGATAAGTCGGAGACCCTTAAGACGCTGACACGTTGGGCTCGGACTTGCGATTGGCACTAGGTGGCCCGGCATGAACCTGATCACTTCATGACCGAAGAGACGACTGGACGATAGTCAACAAGACTAAAGTCATATAAAAGTCTATGCGGACATCTAAGTTGGAGGCGGCTGTTTGGTATAACAAATAGCGCAGTCATCTCAACGGAGGAATACTATTCCGAGTCCGCGAAAGGGTGTGATAAGTTTCAGGGTCAAACGGTGTTCGCACTTATAAGATTCTGGACGTTTGCGTATTAAAACCAGAGTGGTACTTCGGAGGCATAGTAGTTAGAAGTAGTCCGCGAACACTCAGACGCGGGATATAAATATCGAAGTGCCTCCCGAGCTTTACAGACATCATCAAGCAACGGAGAAGAGATCTTATCAATATAATATTGCTTCACGCTTTAAATCTTTACCTTACCTATTTTATCGCGAAGAGCCTTCCTCGACAGATTCTCCAATCAAAGATTTCGGGCCTATGTCCCTCAGTTATATACTAGAGTTTGGCGTCCGCCTAACAGTATATTGATAGTTCTCCTGTTACCAAGGCTCACTATATGAACTACGAGTTCACTTCAAACTCCATAGTCACCTCAGACTTCGATCACATTTTCGAAGCACCTCCCTGTCCCATCTATATCCAGACTTTTGAAGAAGTTTTCGACAGCGAGTTATTCGAGATCGAAGAAGAATATACGCAGGAACCCGCGTGTTTCACAATACCTTTGGGGATCCCAACGAGGGATCAATTCAATAGCATATATCGTACCGGGCACGGTTCGGATTTCGAGTGGAATTCAACTGAGTCGGAAGATTTCGTCGCCTGGAGCACCCAGTGCTCCTTAAAGACGGAAGAAAAGGAAAAGGAAAACCCTGGGACAGTTATCCGGGGGCCGGACATCCCCTCGGCCTGGGCCTAATACACACTTATATGTACTATAAGTACATCCTAAACCTCGAAAAAAGGAGATTCAGGTTTTAAGCCCCGAGTCGGACCAACCGAACCCTTTTATACCTACACCCCTAGAGTGTCTCAAACGTTGGATACCTTACATACGATTCCTTAAACATTTTCAAGGATATCGAGAACTCTCGTACGCAGTACCAGTAATCACTCATCCAGGGTTACTAGAGCAGTTAGCCTATCTGGAAAGTATCACAATGGCCGAGATACCTCAGGACCCAAGAAAGAGAATAACGGCGGGAGAACCAATGGACACCCGGCCAGATACCATGGATAAGGCGGATGACTCCGCCATTCATAGTCCCTTCCCTTCGACACCTTAGGCACCTTCATTCCGGCGAGGTAATTTACCCTCTCACCGATCCACTAGTGTCGCAAGCACGCATAGGATATCAAGGGCCTCTACTCCTAAACCAGGAGGAGACCACGCTGCAAACTTCGCCAGATTGGCTGCTCGTCTTGGAATAACCTTGGGTCGAATAAGGCAGTACATAGACACCTCACTCGACCAAGCCAACATCGCCTTCAAACATTTAAAGGGGGCAACCCAGGACAATACCTTAAAATTAATTAAGGTCCAACAGCAAATCGCCGACGGGCAAGATGTCCATGATAACGATATTGCAATCTTATTGATGCAGCTAGCAGGTGTCGAAAGCGAGGTCAAAGGGATTCCAGAGGAAATGATCCGGGAAGTGGCGAAGAAGATAGACGCCTAAAAAAGGCGTCAACAGGAACATGAAGAAGTAACCACGAGGTTACATGGAACCCTCGGGGAAGAAAGCCAAGCGGCATTGGCCTGAGACCAGACTCTGGAACAAATGGTCCTCAGTCTGAGAGCGGAATTCGTAGAATTCCGCGCGCAAAGTGTCACTTGTGAAAGAGAGGTCAACCGTACCCTACGGCAAATGCGGTTAGATCAGACTACCCGCCAGGCGGAAATCCGCCGATCTCAGGACCAGCAGCAACAACAAAATAACGTGACTAATAATACCCTGAAGGTATTAACACAGTCAATAAACAGAATGTTAGCTGCCGCACCAAGTCCTGAAGCTGCTGGACCCGCTCCTTTACCCGCAGTCCAAGAGACGGACGATGGGGAGTACTATGCTCCACCTACACGTAGGGAAAAGGGAAAGGGCAGAGAAGCCGCTGATGCATCCCCCTCAGGTGCCCAAGGAGGTAACCCAGGGGATCCTAGTGACGATGACGATGATGATGATGATGAGAGAGGAAGACGAAGAGGAAGTCCTAGCCGCCGCGGGCAAGGACAAACACCAGGACAGCCTGGTATGGCAGAGACACTGGCCAACGCGATGGCGCTAAACATTAAGCGACTGTCAGAGCCACCCCCATTCTTTGAGGATAGACCCGCACAAGATATATATGTGTGGATTTTGCAATGCGCGGACTATTTCGAAAGAAATCCGCGCATGTGGGATGACACCCGGGAACGTGTCATATATGTGCTCAGTCGTACAAAAGGAGACATAGTCCTTCCCTATACTATATGGTACCGGAAGGCTATGGACGGACTTCAAGGGGAAACCCAACAACCGGAACTGGCGACATGGACCCGCTTTGAACATGATATGATCTAGCGATTCGCCCCGGTAGAAGCCGAAAGACTAGCTCATCGAGCAAGGAAACTAGTCACGTACGACGGAAGTATTGAACGCTATCTGACACTCATGTACAATCATAACATTCGTGCACGTATGACGGGAGAATCCAGGAGGGAGGTAGTTGAAGACAAACTTCCGGAACAGATTGTCCGCAGGTTGTCGGCCCTGCAATATACGACGGATCAAGAATGGGAGGAGGCACTAAGGCTATGTGGACGGTCAGAAGAAGCACTGCTGGCCAGAAAAAGGATTGGGCGAGACCAACCGTCAAAGCCCAAAATAGTCCAGGAGGTCAAAAGAGAAGACCGACGGGACTCTAAACCAAAATGACAACGGGATGCTAAACCTTATGTCAAGGGAGGTGGAGCCCCACCACGAAAACGGAAAAGGGACGATGAACCGGAGAAGCCCAGGAAAAGGTTGGGAGGTGCGACAAAGACCACCCACACAAACTTNCCGGAGAAGCCTAGGAAAAGGTTGGGAGGTGCGACAAAGACCACCCATACAAACTTCGCCCAGGCACACAGCGGCATCCCGCAGAGTGTGATAGACACGCGGAGGAAAGAAGGAGATTGCACACGTTGTGGAAAGAAAAACCACACCTATCAAACGTGTTGGGGAGATGCCCATATATCGGCGGCAACGGTCAGCTCAAGACCGATAAAAATGAGAATTCGACGAGCAAGATCGACTATTATAAAGCCTAAATTAGCTCGCAGAGTCGCAACCGTCCAGAACCCAACCTGGGTAAATAAGATCTGGGAACTGGCGGACGACGAGGAACTGACCAAGGTCAGTTCATTGGCACTAACGGCGACGGCGATTGGGTATTCAGTGTCCTGACGGAACTGGAATCGACATGGGGACCCCCTTTGGCTGGGGTGTATTGGGTACCGACTACGACTGGGATCGGGTAGTCCGTGTGCAACTACGGGAGTCGAAACTCAAAATGATCAAAGCGGCGCAAAGCAAGTCTCTCCTTTCAGGATCAACGCAAGTAGGCTCTAAGTGAAGGGACCCCACGAGGGACTTACGAGCTCGAAAACAAGAATCAAGATATGGAGAGTCTTAATCGAAAGAGAGGATAGTTAACTTGCCCACACGGCTTGGGAGTCAACAGTATGAAGTTCCTCGAGTCACCTGGTAGTTACCTGCTACTCGTGTCCAAGCAAGTTACTATACCGAAGAAGTTAGGACATAGCAATGCAAGATCTACCTGATAACAATACACGGCAGGAGGACAACCGATGCGAACCGTTCCACCTACCACACGAGCCTGAGTCGTATTATACGACTCGCTGAAAGCGGCAACCCCACACCAGGGGAGTAAAATGGCTAATAACCGCCCGAAAATCTGCTATGAGCCTAGTTCTGGCGTGTCGGGAGAAGGCATCCAGCCTGAAAACTGCTCGTGCGCAATAGCGTATCGGTGAATCGCCGCTTTAGTATGTAAACCCAGATTGTTAGAGCTAAAGAGTTACTAGTTTGTCTGAGGAGACCTCCACGGTCGAAACTGCGCTGGCGTAGTAACAAACATCTTGTTACTTACACCCAACACCAACGATGCCTGAACGAAAGAACCCAGAAATTCTTCTCCGCGCTAAGCGCATGGAGTTAGAAGCCCCAAAACCAAAACGATACAACTGTCCAGAGGGGATCGCTTCCTCCATATACACGATAAGCGATACAAAGTTAAAGTCTTGTTAGATTCGGGATCCAATGTATTCCTTATCAACAAAGACCTAGTTGAACACCTTCGCGTTCCCTCTATAGAACGCGACAATGCAGTTGATATCTAAGGCTTTGACGGATCGTCTGCCGCCTCTGGAGGGAAGTGTTACACCCTGCCAATAAAATTGGAAAAAGGAAAAAACCGAAACATATCTGAAGTGTCGTGTGAAGTGGCTAAAGCAGGTCACTATGGAATGATAATTCCTTTTGGTTGGTGGCATCGTGAACACCCAGTGACTCAAAAAGAAAATGCAGAAAATTGGACCTTCTCAGCAAAAAGTTGAAAAAACTGTGAGGAAGAAGATGAAGGAATAGCGGATATGTTCGAATATGACGAATCTGTCGCCTGGCATCCAAATGCCTGCCGCATCGCAAGAATCGGAGCCATCGAGAATACGGTGGAACTCGAATCACTACCAAGAGAAAACTGGAATTACAAGCAGTTGTTTGAAGCCCAGACGGCAGAAAAATTAGCTCCAAGATGAACGTTTGATCATGAAATCAAACTGATTCCAGGTTTAACCCGCCCCTGGGGTCCGATATATTCACTGTCCGAAAAACAGCTTAAGGCTTTACGAGAATACTTGGAAACAATGATCAAACAAGGAAAAATAAAACGAAGTCAATCACCAGCAGGCGCACCTATATTATTCGTACCTAAACCAGATGGTAGACTACGTCTAGTTGTGGATTATCGAAATCTAAATAAGATTACTATCCTCAACAAACATCCCCTTCCACTAATGTCCGAACTCAGAGATAGAGTAGCCGGCGCAAAGATCTTCACCAAG
>JACCEG010000002.1:146690-163864 GCA_014065205.1 Tuber brumale
CAAGGAAATCCGAAGAATTTTAAATGGGGAATTGAACAGGACACTGCTTTCGAAGAACTAAAGCACCGGTTCACCACAGCCCCCATACTCCACCACTTTTTCCCAGAAAGAGAGACGGTGGTAGAAACAGATGCTAGCGATTTTGCACTCGGCTGCGTCCTCTCTCAACACTTTGAGAAAAGATTACATCCAGCAGCTTTCTATTCAAGAAAATTAAACTCGGCGGAGCGCAATGATGAGATCCATGATAAAGAACTTCTCGCAATCCACGAAGCGTTTGAGGAATGGAGACATTACTTGATCGGAACAGAAAAACCGATTACAGTCTTGACCGACCATCAAAACCTACAATACTTCCTCACCTCGAAAGTCTGGAGTGGTCATTAGATCCGATGGGCTCAGAAGTTGGTAGAATACAATTTTCGCATTGTATACCGACCAGGCACAAAGGGCGGAAAGCCTGACACATTAAGCAGACGGCCGGAGTACCGTCCTGAGGAGGGAGCTTCGCATCGCGAACATAAAACTTTAAAGGAAGAAAATTTCTTGGTATCGTTAGTAGCGAGGATAGGCGATGAAGGAGAGGACTGGGATGGAGATAAGGATTTGGATTTGGATCCTCGGAGAGGAGGAAAGGAGCCCGTAATTAGGGTCCAGAGATTGTGCAAAAAGGCATACTTGCCAACAAAGGGCTCACGAATGGCGGCAGGACATCACCTGTACGCCATAGAAGATGAGATTGGCCCGAAATATGGACAAGCGTTAATAAGGACGGGTAAAGCCGTGGGGCTACCCGAAGGAACTTATGGAAGAGATGCCCCAAGAAGTGGATTGGCGGTCAGAAGCGGAATCTCTACCGGCGTAGGAGTAATCGATGCTGATTACACCGGCGAACTCAAAGTCGTACTTTTCAACCATAAGGATGTGGACTGCCAAATAAGAATGGGCGATCGCATAGCCCAGTTAGTGGTAGAAAAGGTTAACACCTCGGATATGATGGAAGTTGACGACTTGGAAGAAACGAAACGTGGAACCGCGGGATTCGGAAGTACCGAGATAGCGACAAGATCCTTGATCCTCCAGGAACAGGATCCTAGCATCAGCTACCTACAGGCATCGGCTAAAGACAACGAACATTGGTACGATATTTCCGTAGTACCCGAAATGGTTCTAATGTCAAATGCTATTATCCTACAAAAAGGTATGAAGCAATTCAATCCTGAATTCCTAAGCGAGATACAGGCAGCTATCGGGACAGACGCAGCGTGGAGGCAACGTAGAGAAGATCTCATTAGGTTACGAGACGAAGGAAAGGATTTTCCCAAAGACTGGACCTTGATCGACGATCTACTATATTATAAGCAACGACTGTTTGTACCAAATAGTCAGTCGCTATATATTAAGATTGCAGAAGTATGTCACAATGCAAAAGTTGCAGGACATTTCGGGCAAGAAAAGACTTTGGAAATAAGCATGGGAGACTTTTACGGGAAAGGACTTGCGGCATGGGTCAACGACTACGTACGATCCTGCGATGAATGTCAACATAATAAGTCGCCTAGACACGATAAGTACGCATTATTGCAACCACTGCAAATACCCTATGCAGCATGGGCGTCTATCTCAGTGGACTTCATTACACAACTACCAGAGTCGCAAGGATGCACTCAGATAATGGTAGTAGTCGATCGGTTCACAAAGATGGCACATTTCATTGGACTACAGACCTCGGCTACGGCCAAGGATGTCGCAAAAGCATTCCTGCAAGAGGTATGGAGGCTGCACGGCCTACCAACCGAAATCGTCTCGGACATGGACTCAAAGTTTGCAGGAGAATTTATGGAATGCCTTTGCAAGGCGCTGGAAATTAAGCGAAGAATGTCAATGGCATACCACCCTCAGACTGACGGACAAACTGAACGTACCAACCAAGTGCTGGAAAGTTACCTGCGAAGTTTTGTCAATTACGATCAGGATGATTGGTATCAGCTGCTACCGCTAGCCGAACATGCCTATAAGAACTCCGCAACCAACGCTCATGGGATGTCACCATTCTATGCGAACTACGGATTCCCTCCACAGACAGAGTGGATGAAGGAGCGCGAAGCTCAAAATCCAGGAGCGACACTGTACGCAAACTGGATTAAGACGATACATGAACAAGCAAGAGGGTCACTAGAAAAGACACGAGAAGGGATGTTGAAATATTATGACCGAAAAGCGCGAAAACAGCCCGACTTCAAAATCGGGGACAAAGTAATGTTAAACGCAAAGAACATCCGCCCCCGACGAAAATCTAAGAAGTCAAGTCCGCAGCTATACGCCCCTTCCAAATTATGGAAAAACTCGGATCCAGGGCATTCAAGCTCCACATATCCGACCGATAGAACATTCATCCCGTATTCCATGTCGCCCTATTAGAACCCTACCGCTAGTCAGTTCATGGCTATCGCCAACAACCACCTAGAGAACTGGAGGATATTGACGGCGATCTGCAATGGGAGGTTGGAAAAATCGTGAGAAGCGAAATTCGTTGTTACAGGAAACGAGTACACGGTCGCTATCAAGAGAAGCGGGAACTGTGGTACTTCGTTAAATGGCAAGGGTGTTCGGAAGATGAGAACACAAGGGAGCCGGCCACCGGTATGGAAAATGCGGAGGAAGTTGTGGATAATTTTCATAATGAAAATCCGGACATGCCAGGAAGGGCAGAAGTAAGATAGTGAGGAAAAGGTTTTCCTACCGTGGCCAAGCAAACGCGGAAGGTTTTTTACCCTGACCACACGGAGTCTTAAAATGTATTTAGAAAAAATTATAAAATGGTTATAAAGGCATTCGAGGCGAAGCCTGGAAGGAGGGAGCTCATGTTAGGCATATGGAAATCCGAGACATGTGCACAGACCCACGGTAGGGTAACTGCGCACAGACCCTCAATTTACCGGAGTGCCAACACCCCCCTCCGGCCCCCTTATGGGGCCCGCACGTCATTAGCGAGATTTCGAGAGTTGCGTCCCATAACTAAAATGTCACATCAATGAAGCCCACTTCATAACACCATATACGTCGCCGCCGTCCGTCCGACCGCATGCTGTTCGCAGGATATATGAGAGGGGACCTTTGGCGACATCTGGGAAGTGGAACGGAGGAAATCCGTCGGAGGCGCATTGAGATAGTAGGCTTCGAAGTTAGGCTTCCTAACTATGGGCCGAAAGTGACGGGACGTTTTCGGTGAAATACTCCAAGAGGTTATCCCAGTAGCGGAAGCTATTAGGAGGTATACCGAATCCACCCATACCCTTCTGAGATCAGCTGTAGGTTGGTTGGTCCTAGTAATAGGACCCCTCTACGGAGGCCGGCGGACCAAGGGGAAGCACGCTCAGAAAGGAAGACCTAGATAAGTCGGAGACCCTTAAGACGCTGACACGTCGGGCTCGGACTTGCGATTGGCACTAGGTGATCCGGCATGAACCTGATCACTTCATGACCGAGGAGACGACTGGACGATAGTCAACAAGACTAAAGTCATATAAAAGTCTATGCGGACATCTAAGTTGGAGGCGACTGTTTGGCATAACAAATAGCGCAGTCATCTCAACGGAGGAATACTATTCCGAGTCCGCGAAAGGGTGTGATAAGTTTCAGGGTCAAACGGTGTTCGCACTTATAAGATTCTGGACGTTTGCGTATTAAAACCAGAGTGGTACTTCGGAGGCATAGTAGTTAGAAGTAGTCCGCGAACACTCAGACGCGGGATATAAATATCGAAGTGCCTCCCGAGCTTTACAGACATCATCAAGCAACGGAGAAGAGATCTTATCAATATAATATTGTTTTACGCTTTAAATCTTTACCTTACTTATTTTATCGAGACGAGCCTTCCTCGACAGATTCTCCAATCAAAGATTTCGGGCCTACGTCCCTCAGTTATATACTTGAGTTTGGCGACCGCCTAACAGTAGTGAGGAGCTTCGAATATGTAATCAAAGCGAGAGCTGAGGGTGGAGTTTGAAGTGAACTCATAATTCACATAATTAGCCTTGATAACAGGAGAACCATCAATATACTGTTAAGCGGATGCCAATTTCTAGTAAAACTGAGGGACGTAGGCCAAAATCTTCATTCGGAGAATCTGTCGAGGATGGCCCATCTCGATAATATAAGTAAAGTCAAGATTTGTATTTCGAGCAATTTTGTATTGATAAGATCTCTTCTCCATTGCTTGATGATGTCTGTAAAGCTTGTGAGGCACTTTGATATTTATATCCTGCGTCTGCGTGTTTGTGAACTACTTCTAACCACTATCCCTCCGAAGTACTGCTCTAGTGTTAATACGCAAACATCCAGAATATTATAAGTGCAAACGCTGTTTGACCCTGAAACTTATCACACCCTTTCAGGTTACAGAATAGTATTTCTCCGTTGAGATGACTGTGCTATTTGGCATACCAAACACCGGCCTTCAACTTAGTTTATCCGCCTAGACTTTTATATTATATTAGTCTTGTTGACTATCATTC
This sequence comes from Tuber brumale, assembly GCA_014065205.1. Taxonomy (NCBI): domain Eukaryota; kingdom Fungi; phylum Ascomycota; class Pezizomycetes; order Pezizales; family Tuberaceae; genus Tuber; species Tuber brumale. Next base: position 151,208 of record JACCEG010000002.1, read on the forward strand.
CAGTAGTCTCTTCATTGATCAAGTGATCAAGTTCATGCCAGGTCACCTAGTGCCAATCGCAAGTCCAAGCCCAACATGTTAACATTTTTAAGGGTCTCCGACTTATCTAGGTCTTCCTTTGTGAGTGTGCTTCCCCTTAGTCCGCCGGCCTCCGTACAGGAGTCCTATCACTAGGATTAACCAACCTATAGCTGATCTCAGAAGGGTATGGCTAGATTCGGTATATCCTTAATAGCCTCTGCTACTGGGACATCCTCTTGAAGTATTTCGCTGTACACGTCTTGTCACCTTGGGCCTATAGTTTAGGAAGACTAACCTTGCAGCCTACTATCTCAATGCGTCTTCCCCAGATTTCCACTGTTCCACTTTTGAGATGTTGCCAAAGGTCTCCTCTCATATGTTTTATGAACAGCATGTGGTCGGACAGACGGTGGCGATAGATACTGTATTATAAAGTGGGCTTCATTGATGTGACATTTTAGTTACAGGAAGCAACTCTTGAAATCTCACTAATGACATGAGTGCCCTCTAAGTGGGCCGGAGGGGGGTGTTGGCCTCTCCGCAAAATCGAGGGTCTGTACGCAATTACCCTACCATGAGGTCTGTGCACTTCTTACCTTAGATTTCTATATGCCTAACAATCAGTCAATTTTTACCACACATTGCTACCATTACATTTCTCCTAATGGAACTTACCAGAGCGGCAGAATTTGTATGGACCACCACCTAAGACCAAGCCCTGGAAAATGTTAACTGAATTGTTTCAAAATACGAGGTTATGAAACCATTATAATATGACTCATTACTTCTAATATGGCTAATAACTGATGCATTCAACACAGGTGTGGAAGCATGGATAGGACAAGGAGAAACACCAGAGAATGCTAGACCTGCTTCACTTCATAGCAGGAAATTCTCTAATGCCCAAATAAATTATGGCACAACTGACAAGGAAGCCCTAGTGATAGTTGATGCACTGACAGCATTTCACCACAGACTTGCAGAAAGGAGGTATACCATCATCACTGATCATCTACCTCTAACCTATTTCCAGATAAACACTACACCTACTAAAAAACAACTGCAATAGAGAGAGTTTATTGGAAAATACGACATCAAAATAGTGTACAGACCAGGAAGATGGAACTATTTAGCAGATGCATTATCCTGTCTTTATGATGAGAATGATGATTACCCACATACTACAAACAATCCCACACAAGCAGACGATTCACCTACTTCCTCACCTATTTCATCTTTTCTTTCTTGCGAAGAATCTACTACCAAGTACCAAATGTCTCCATTCGAAGCTCTCACAGTTGAGCACATCGGTGCTCATTCAGAATGAGAAAGTGACTACAGTCGGGAGCAAGCACAACTAGATGCAGACAATTACAGAAATAGTGAACCCGTCAATGATGGGGGAGATTACCGAAGTGATACTAGTGGTAGGAGTGAGGAGGAGCTCGAACAAGTATCAATCCATTGGGTATTCTGCACCCTACCTTTCTGCTCTGAGCACGTGAAATTGAAACCTAAGACAAAGACCAGTGCCGGCTCCTCCGGTAGCAGCCTGCTGGCTATCGAAACTCCACTGAACACTGACAATGATTATAACAATAAAGATACCCAGTAACCATGCCCCAGCCTCACCATCCAAGCCATTAAAGAGTGTGTTTGAAAAGGCTTCAGCCTGTGACACTGCTACTACTAAATATCATGATTCCGAGTCCCCTGAGCATCTCCAGACTGAACCCTTCTATAGAGGGCCCCTTGCATACCTGAATGAGGTTCCTGTAGTGGCACCACCGTCCCTACCTCACGAAAAATGAGAACTTTACAAAGTATATGAGACACCTGATGAGGAAGAGGAGGTCACGGTATTAGAAAGAGTGGTGGGCGAAAGGGATATCATTCAAGGAGTGGATGATATCAAAAACATTTGGAGAGAACAGATGGCCAAAGGATATAGGAATAACCCTAGCTCCCAGCTAGTAAAGGATTCCAATCACACTTTATGAAATGGAATCATATAACATTACAAAATCTGTAACTGTCTGGTCTACACTACGACAAGAGGAGGAGAAGATTGCCTTTACATTCCGAATAGTCATGGAGTGAATGGAGAAATGCTAAGAGAACTGATGATAGGGGAGATACATAGTCAAGGATACCATAGCGCTGATCAAAATCTCCAGTACGCAACGGAATACATCTACTGGCTGGAGATGAGAAAGGATTTCAAGGACTATATTCAGCAGTGTGACATATGTCAACTGAATCAAGAATAGAATACATTGCCTACGGGAAACACCCTTTCGCTCCCCTTTCCCTCTGAAATATTCTCGAGTTATACTATTGATTTCATGCAGCCCTTTACTAAGCTGAGAGGCCATGATTCAGTATTGGTAGTAGTGGATAGAGTGGTTGGTTTCAGCTGGCTGATACCGATATCAGTGAACGCTACTTCGATTTTGACAATGGATTTACTCCGGCACTATATCTTTACACCTCATGCAATACCTATATTGATTGTTAGCAATGCTGACCCTCAGTTTACCTCACGGTTCTGGAAACAGACCCTAAAAGCGATGGGAGTTGCACACATCATGGCCACCCTGGAGCACCATCAAACCAATAGCCAAACAGAAAGAAAGATCAGACAATTGCAAACAGCATCAAGGATTGTTGTTAATGTACGCCAGACTAACTGGCTTACCTCCCTCCCTGAAGTGACTAGTTACTCCAATGTAGGCCACTCTGACACCATTAGTATGTCCCCATCCAAAGCGCTGTATGGATGAGAATACCAGCTACTCGATACTTATAAAGTCAATTCTACAATGGTACCCACATCCGATGATTATTACAATCGATATCAGGAGATCAGAAATGCAGTATATCAAGCGTTACAGTTGGCTAGAGCAAGATCAACTAGAGTAGCAGCTAAGAGGAGGAATTCATACAAACCTGTCGAGATTGGGAAAAGAATTATGGTTTTCGGAGACCAGTTTGTGACGGAATCTGGCATATCTCAGAAACTACACTGGCAGCCATGCTTGTGAGGCCCATTTACAATTCTCGAATTTGATAAACATACACAAAATTATACTGTGGGTATGGATGTATGGATGTATGGAAGGAAAAAAGGAGTGTTCCATTATTTAGTAATCAAACCTTATCATCCTAATGACGATTTCCGGTTCTTAGGATGAGCATTTGTGAAACCTGCACCTATCCTGATCAGTGAAGAACAGGAATGGAAAGTTCAATCAGTTCATAACTATAGAGAACTATATGGCAAAGGACAGTTTTTGGTTGTTTGAAAAGGATATCAAGCAAGTGAGAATAGTTGGGAACCGGTAGAAGGCTTGGAACATGCGATGGATTTGGTTCAGGTATGGTGGACAGATAACATGCCAGGAGATGAGTTTCCTACAGTTTTTTCTGCGTATATTCCTATGTGTTATTCTCCTACTAAGGATGGCTTTGAGAGCTATTCAGATGTACCCTCACTTGACAAAGAATTTTGGGATCTTTATTTGAATTCTGATTATGATAGCAAGGATTGAGGATTTTTTTATTATATTTTGAAATAAGAGTTTTATTTTGTTTTAAGGGTGTAACCGGTACTAGTTACTGACTTAGGATTTTCAGGTATCAGTTGATACCGTTTGTGTTTTGAATTTGTTTCAGGAAACAAGGTGTGCCTCTAGCCTGATAATATAGGGTTTGATACTCTATATATTTTATGTTTGGTTTTGAGTATCAGTTTGATACTTTATATGTTTTACATTTAGTTTCGAGTATCAGTTTGATACTGTATATGTTTTATATTGGTTTCGAGTATACATTTGATACTCTATATATTTTATATTAGTTTCGAGTATTGGTTTGATACTCTATATGTTTTGTGTTTAGTTTCATGGCTACCACTTTCAGATCCGTATATGTTTTGTAATGCAAAGCTTAGGGTAGCCTAACTAGTGTATTTAAGAACTGCTATTCTTCGCGTTTGATGAGGCAGACTTTGGCAGACAGAGTTTTTTCAATATACTTAGTTGAACAGTTACTTTCTTCAGTTCGCTTTGAGAATCTTTTGTTTGAAATCCAACAAATATCTCTCTGACTTCAGCAGTCACGATACAGAAAGGAGTCTATTCAACAACCTTGGCTAAAGCCTCTGGACTTGATTCAATAGCTACCTTCTTCGGTAAAGAGCAAAGCCTATCAACTCTATATTTACCACATCTTCCGCAAGGTGGTTACACCAACACTGATGGCATTTGGGTTGCAATTGTGTAAATAGAACTAGAATTGAAATGTGAACCCGCTTTGGCTAGGGTGAATTGGGTACTATCCACAATGGAGATCGCACAGTCCATATGTAACTACGGAAGTTAAAACTCAAAATGATCAAAGCGGTGCGAAGCAAGTCTCTTCAGTCAAAATCAAGGCAAGTAGGTTCCAAGTGAAGGGACCCTATGAGGGACTTGTAAGTTTGTACACAAGGAATCAATATATGGAGAATCATGACTGAAAGAGAGGATAGTTAACATGCCCACTTAACTCAAGAGCCAACAGTACAAAGTTCCTCGAGTCATGTGGTGGCCGCCCACAACTTGTATACATGGAAGTTACTATACTGAAGATGTTGGGACAGAGAATTGCAAGATCTACCTGATAAGAATACTGGCAGGATGATAACGGACATGGGCCATTCCACTTACCACGTGAGTCTGAGTTACATTACACATTTGTATTACCTTACCTTTGGGCTAGACTGTGAGGCATGGATATACCGGTTTAGTGTGCAAGGGCTCTCTGAGGTAGCTGGATAGATAACTGAAACCCTAATGGAAATAATCTGTGAAAATGGGAACCCCTTGCTTGGGGAGCAAAATGACTAATAACTGCCTGAAAGTCTGCTATGATCCTAGGTCTGGTGTGTTGGGAGATGGCCTCTAGCATGAAAACTGGGTGGACGGAATTGCGTATTTGTGAAATGCTGCTTAGTATGTAGTTCCAGATTGTTAGAGCTAAGAATCATTAGTTTGTTTGAGGAGATCACAGTAGTCGAAACTACTTGAGTATAGTAATAAATATCTTGTTACCTATAGCCAACACTAGCGATGCCTGACCGTAAGAACCTGGAAAACCTAATCGACACTAAACATGTGGAATTAGATACTCCAAAACCCAAATGAGGTAACGGCACGCAGGGGATCGCTTACTTCCATGTACCCGATATGTGATATAAAGTTAACGTCTTGTTAAACTAGGCATCCAATGTATTCCCTATGAATAAGGACCTAGTTGAAGACCTTCGCATTCCTATAGTTTAACGCAATAAGGCTGTTGATATTATAGCCTTTGATAGAACATCAGCCTCCTCCAGAGGGAAGTGTTATACCCTTACTATCAAATTGGTAATAGGAAAGAACTGCTGTATTTCTGAAGTATTGTATGAAGTGGCCATGGTAGGTCATTTTGGAATGATAATTCCTTTTAGTTGGTGGCAGTGTGAACAGCCAGTACCACAAATCTAAGATGTAGAAAATTGGACTTTCACCACAAAAGGTTGAGAAAAGGTTTGTGGAAAAAGATGAAGAGAGAGCAGATATGTTCAAATATGATGAATCAGTAGCCTGGGACCTGAATGCTAGTCGCATCGGAGTCATCGGAACCATTGAATATAAGGTGGAACTCGCAGCATTATCAAAGAAATACTGGCATTTTAAACATTTGATCGAAGCTCAGACAGCAGAAAAACTAGCCCATAGACAAACCTTTGACTATGAAATTAAATTGGTTGCTGGATCGACTCTCCTCCGTGGACCAATATAACCCATCATCCGAAAAATAACTGCTGGCTTTATGAGAATACTGGGAAACCATAATTAAGCAAGGAAAGATTACCTCAAGTCAATCCCTGGCTCGAGCACCGATATTATTTGTACCCAACCCTCATCAACGATTACCTCCAGTTGTGGACTACAGCAATCCAAATAAGATTACCATCTTCAACAAACATCCTCTTCTATTAATGTCTGAACTTCGAGATCGAGTAGCTGGCCCCAATATCTTCACTAAGTTAGACCTTAAGAATAGCTACTACTTGATTAGGATCAAGGCAGGATATGAATGGAAAACAGCTTTCTGGGCAAGATATGAGCACTACAAATATAAGGTTATACCATTTGGATTGGTCAATGCCATGGCAACTTTCCAAGATATGATGAACCAAGTACTTAAAGAATACTTAGATGTGGGAGTCATATGTTACCTTGACGATATCCTTGAATATTTGAAGGATGAAAAGGAACACATTGAAGCTGTCAAAAGGGTTTTACAATGTCTATCACCTTTTAATTAGCAGTATTGCTAAAAAAGTCGACCTTCTATGTCAAAGAAGTAGAATTCCTAAGCTACATAGAGGCAGTGTATAGGGTGTCCATGAGCACGGGCAAGGTGGATTCCATAATGGTCCAGAAACTAACCAAGGCAGTTAAATATGTGCAAATCTTTATTGGATTTACAAACTTCGACCGATGATTTATTAAAACTTCTTAGCTATCGGCAAGCCAATAATGGAGACATTAGAAGGAAATCGAAAGAACTTCAAAAGGAAAGTTGAGCAAAATATGGCTTTTGAAGAACTAAAACACCGATTCATAAGAGCTCACATACTTCACTATTTTTTTCCAGAAAGAGAAACTGTGGCAGAAACCGATGCTAGCAATTTTACACTCAGTTGTGTCCTCTTTCAATACTTCGAGAAAAAGCTACATTGTTATGATCACTAACCAGTATTAGTTCTCAGCAATGCGTAGATAATACTTCTCCTCTCTTTCTTTCTCGTCAACAGCTCTGAGGCCTATGCCTACGATAAGGTAGGAGAGACTCTCGTGTTTATAATTTTTATCACCTATTGTACTCTTGCTCCAACTCTACTCGTGTAGCAGAGTTCTTGTCTCATAGGTATGTGTTTGTAAAGAGCATAAAGGTTTTATATTTGTAAAAGCATAAAGTAATAAGTAGGAAAATAACTTAGAATGAAGTATGAAGAGCTCATCTTCTAGGAGTTTTTTCTTTTTTTTCTTTTTTTTTATCATGTATTCATTGTTTACAGTACAAGAACTTGCATGCAGTACTAGCTATGGCATGAACAAAACCTTAATCTCAAAACCTCGTGAACACAAAAGAAGCAAAACGCACCAAGTAAACGATCCGCCTAAGGTGTCTGATAGCTGACACCAAATCGCTAAGAAACTAAAGCAAGAAAAAACACAATCATGATGAAAAATAAACTCAAGCAAGAGAAAACACTCCTCCAACAAGAAAGCTAGGTGGTGAGCCTCCCCCCTCAAGGCCTACAGCCATAGATCAGAAGCTCTTGTTGTGGTGTAGCCGGCGTGGTTGGTGGGTCCCAGCAGGCTGGCTGCATGCTAGGGGGAAATACGGTGGCGGTCACCTTTAGGTACCTGGCTAGTGAATGGAGGGCCTTGATGTTAGACCATAGGTCGCTGTCCCTGCCGAGGACAGCGAGCCCCCAGAGGTGGTACTCATGAGGTTCCTTGTGGGAGACGCAGTAGAGGATGACATGTGAAAAGTCCTCCTCATCCTCCTCGCAGAAGGGGCAGAGGGGGGAGGGATTGTCAGTAAACCAGGAGAGATGGGCCACAAAGTAACTCTTGCCTGAGCGCATCTGATGGATCCTGCCGGCTATGAACCTCCCAAGACCTATGAAGAGGTGTGGGGAGAGCAACGGGGCATAGGGGTAGCTGGGTGGGAGGGGGAACTGAGTAGCACAGTCTCTGATGAGTACACTTCTCACACTCGCCTTGATTGACTGGTAGGAGGAGACTTCACTCCCTACAGGGAGTTGATCAGGTGGAAGGAGGTTGATCAAGGCTACCGGCTCAGGTCCAAAGATGCTTATGAAGGGCAGCGTACTGTGGGCGGTCACATCTAGGGGTAGATGCTTCTCTATCTCAGGGCAAGCGGGGCTGGTTTTCCAGAAAAGGGGGGCATAGACTGACATCAGACCTCTAGTGAAAAGGCAGTGATCCTGCAATGCCCAAAAGGGGGAGGAGGTCAGAAAGAATGGATGGAGCTGTGCAGTTGTGAGGTTGGCTTCTGGGGAGAGGCAGACCAGGCAAATACCAGCAACCCCCTGCCAGTGTATTGTCATCAGTAGGATGGGGTGAATAGCCAACTCACATGCCAGGATACCAACTGGGGTAGAGGAAAAGTAGTTAGTCACCCACCTCTGGACAGTCCTGAAAAAGACAGATATTCGATCTAGCTGTGTGCGACTCAGCAAAAAGAGTTCCACCCTATAGAGGAGGATTGGAGAGATGATGAAGGAAGCCAACTGAGGGAGGAAGCCAACAGCTCATCTCCGGGGGTTTTTTTCTTTTTTCTTTATCATCAGGCATTCATTATTTACAGTACAAGAACTTGCATGCAGTGCTAGCTATGGTATAAACAAAACCTTAATCTCAAAAACCTCACAAGCACAAAAGAAACAAATCGCACCAATCATAAAAATCCTCCTAACAGTGTCCGATAGCTGACACAAAATCTCTGTTAGGCATATGGAAATCCGAGACATGTGCACAGACCCACGGTAGGGTAACTGCGCACAGACCCTCAATTTACCGAAGTGCCAACACCCCCCTCCGGCCCCCTTATGGGGCCCGCACGTCATTAGCGAGATTTCGAGAGTTGCGTCCCATAACTAAAATGTCACATCAATGAAGCCCACTTCATAACACCATATACGTCGCCGCCGTCCGTCCGACCGCATGCTGTTCGCAGGATATATGAGAGGGGACCTTTGGCGACATCTGGGAAGTGGAACGGAGGAAATCCGTCGAAGGCGCATTGAGATAGTAGGCTTCGAAGTTAGGCTTCCTAACTATGGGCCGAAAGTGACGGGACGTTTTCGGCGAAATACTCCAAGAGGTTATCCCAGTAGCGGAAGCTATTAGGGGTATACCGAATCCACCCATACCCTTCTGAGATCAGCTGTAGGTTGGTTGGTCCTAGTAATAGGACCCCTCTACGGAGGCCGGCGGACCAAGGGGAAGCACGCTCAGAATGGAAGACCTAGATAAGTCGGAGCCCCTTAAGACGTTGACACGTTGGGCTCGGACTTGCGATTGGCACTAGGTGGCCCGGCATGAACCTGATCACTTCATGACCGAAGAGACGACTGGACGATAGTCAACAAGACTAAAGTCATATAAAAGTCTATGCGGACATCTAAGTTGGAGGCGGCTGTTTGGTATAACAAATAGCGCAGTCATCTCAACGGAGGAATACTATTCCGAGTCCGCGAAAGGGTGTGATAAGTTTCAGGGTCAAACGGTGTTCGCACTTATAAGATTCTGGACGTTTGCGTATTAAAACCAGAGTGGTACTTCGGAGGCATAGTAGTTAGAAGTAGTCCGCGAACACTCAGACGCGGGATATAAATATCGAAGTGCCTCCCGAGCTTTACAGACATCATCAAGCAACGGAGAAGAGATCTTATCAATATAATATTGTTTTACGCTTTAAATCTTTACCTTACTTATTTTATCGAGACGAGCCTTCCTCGACAGATTCTCCAATCAAAGATTTCGGGCCTACGTCCCTCAGTTATATACTAGAGTTTGGCGTCCGCCTAACAGTATATTGATAGTTCTCCTGTTACCAAGGCTCACTATATGAACTACGAGTTCACTTCAAACTCCACCCTCACCTCAGACTTCGATTACATTTTCGAAGCACCTCACTGTCCAATCTATATTCATTCCTTCGAAGAAATATTTGAAACCGAGCTGTTCGAAATCGAAGAAGAATATACGCAGGAACCCTCGTGGTTCACAGTACCTTTTGGGATCCCAACGAGGGATCAATTCAATAGCATATATCGTACCTGGCACGGTTCGGACTTCGAGTGGAATTCGACCGAGTCAGAAAACTTCGTCGACTGGAGCACCCAGTGCTCTTTGAAGACGAAAGAAAAAGAAAAGGAAACCCCAGGCACAGTTCTCCGAGGGCCAGACATCCCCTCGGCCTGGGCCTAATACACACTTATATGTACTATAAGTACATCCTAAACCTCGAAAAGAAGGAGATTCAGGTTTTGAGTCCAGAGTCGGACCAACCGAATCCCTTTATACCTACCCCTCTAGAGTGTGTCAAGCGTTGGGTACCTTATATACGATTCCTCAAATTCTTTAGAGGATATCGAGAACTCTGGTACGAAGTACCAGTAATCACTCATCCAGGGCTACTAGCGCAATTAGCCTATCTGGAAAGCATTACAATGGCAGAAATACCACAGGACCCAAGGAAAAGAATAACGGCGGGGGAACCGATGGATACTCGCCCCGACACCACAGATAAGACGGACGATTCCGCAATTCATAGCCCCTTCCCGACAACACCTCAAGACCCTACGTTCCGGAGAGGACATCTACCCTCTCACCGATCCTCTAGTGTCGCAAGCACTCATAGGATATCAAGGGCTTCTACACCAAAGCCCGGAGAACACGCTGCAAACCTAGCCAGGCTAGCTGCACGCCTTGGAGTCACACTGGGGCAAATAAGACGAGACATAAATACCTCGCTTGACCAAGCCAATATCGCCTTCAACCATTTGAAGGGGGCTACCCAAGACAATACCTTAAAGCTACTTAAGGTTCAACAGCAAATCATCGACGGACAGGACATCCACGACAATGATATCGCAATTTTGTTGATGCAGCTATCCGGCGTGGAAAGCGAAATAAAGGGGATCCAGGAGGAAATGATACGGGAAGTGGCAAAGAAGATTGACGCCCAGGAACGGCGTCAACAGGAACATGAAGAAGTAACCACGAGGTTACATGGGACACTCGGGGAAGAAAGCCAAGCGGCATTAGCCCGGGATCAGACTTTGGAACAAATGGTCCTCAGTCTACGGGCGGAATTCACTGAATTCCAGACCCAAAGTGGCACTCGCGAGAGAGAAGTCAATCGCACTTTAGGACAAATGCGTACGGATCAGAACGCGCGCCAAGCGGAAGTTCGCAGGTCTTTTGACCAGCAACAACTGCAGAATATCGAGACAAACCAAACCCTTAAGGGGTTAACAGCGGCAATAAATAAAATACTAGCCGCGGTACCAAGTCCCGAAGCTGCAGGACCCGCACCTTTACCCGCAGTCCAAGAGACGGACGACGAGGAGTATTATGCTCCACCTACACGTCGGGAAAAGGGGAAAGGCAGAGAAGCCGCTGATGCATCCCCCTCAGGTGCCCAGGGAGGTAACCCAGGGGATCCTAGTGACGATGACGATGATGACGATGAGAGAGGACGACGGGGAGGAGGTCCTAGCCGAGGCAGGCAAGGACAAACACCAGAACAGTCTGGTATGGCAGAAACACTTGCCAATGCGATGGCGCTAAACATTAAGCGACCATCAGAACCACCCCCATTCTTTGAAGACAAGCCCGGACAAGATATCTGCGTGTGGATCTTGCAATGCACAGATTACTTTGAGAGAAACCCGCGAATCTGGGATGATGCAAGAGAACGGATCATATACGCGCTCAGTCGTACGAGAGGAGAGATGGTCCTTCCTTATACGGTATGGTATCGAAAGGCCATGGATGGAATTCACGGGGAAACCCAGCAACCAGAGCTGGCGACATGGACTCGCTTTGAACATGATATGATCAAGCGATTTGCCCCGGTGGAAGCCGAAAGACTAGCCCTTCGCGCAATGAAACTAGTCACGTATGACGGCAGTATTGAACGCTATTTGACCCTCATGCACAACCATAACATTCGTGCACGCATGACCGGGGAATCTTGGAGAGAAGTAGTCGAGGACAAACTTCCGGAACAGATTGTCCGCAGGCTATCGGCCCTGCAATACACGACGGATCAAGAATGGGAGGAGGCACTAAGGCTATGCGGGCGGTCTGAAGAAGCACTGCTAGCCAGAAAAAGGATTGGGCGAGACCAACCGTCGAAGCCCAAAATAGTCCCTGAGGTCAAAAGAGAAGACCGACGGGACTCTAAACCAAAACGACAAAGGGATACTAAACCTTATGTCAAGGGAGGTGGAGCCCCACCACGCAAACGGAAACGGGATGAGGAACCGGAGAAGCCAAGGAAAAGGTTGGGAGGTGCGACAAAGACCACCCACACAAACTTCGCCCAGGCACATACCGGTATCCTGCAGAGTGTGATAGATACACGGAGGAAAGAAGGAGATTGTACGCGTTATGGAAAGAAAAACTACACCTATCAGACGTGTTGGGGAGATGCTCATATATCGGCGGCAACGGTCAGCTCAAGACCGATAAAAATGGGAATTCGGCGAGCAAGATCGGCTATAGTGAAGCCAAAATTAGCTCGCAGAGTAGCTACCGTCCAGGATCCAGCCCGGGTAAATAAGATCTGGGAACTGGCGGACGAAGAAGAACTGACCTAGGTCAGTTCATTGGCACCAACAGCGACGGCGATTGGGTATTCAGTTTCCTAAGAGAACTGGAATCGAAACGGGAACCCCCTTTGGCTGGGGTGTATTGGGTACCGACCACGACGGGGATCGGGTAGTCCGTGTGCAACTACGGGAATCGAAACGCAAAAAGATCAAAGCGGCGCGAAGCA
>JACCEG010000002.1:168284-242284 GCA_014065205.1 Tuber brumale
GCAGCATGGGCGTCCATCTCAGTGGACTTCATTACACAACTACCAGAGTCGCAAGGATGCACACAGATAATGGTAGTAGTTGATCGATTCACAAAGATGGCACATTTCATCGGGCTTCAAACCTCGGCTACGGCCAAGGATGTCGCAAACGCTTTCCTAAAAGAAGTATGGAGGCTGCACGGCCTACCAACCGAAATCGTCTGGGACATGGACTCGAAGTTTGCAGGAGAATTCTGGGAATCCCTTTGCAAAGCGCTGGAAATTAAGCGAAGAATGTCGACGGCATACCACCCTCAAACTGACGGACAAACTGAACGTACCAACCAAGTGCTGGAAGGATACCTTCGCAGTTTTGTCAATTACGATCACCATGATTGGTATCAGCTACTACCGCTAGCTGAACACGCTTACAACAACTCCGCAACTAATGCTCACGGGATGTCACCATTCTATGCAAACTACGGATTCCATCCACAGACAGAGTGGATGAAGGAGCGCGAAGCTCAAAATCCAGGAGCAACACTCTATGCAAACTGGATCAAGACGATACATGAACAAGCAAGAGGGTCACTAGAAAAGACACGAGAAGGGATGTCGAAATATTATGACCGGAAAGCTCGACAACAGCCGGACTTCAAAATCGGGGACAAAGTGATGTTAAACGCCAAAAACATGCGCACCCGACGGAAATCTACAAAGCTAAGTCCAAAGCTATACGGCCCTTTCCAAATTATGGAAAGACGCGGATCCAGAGCATTCAAGCTCAACATATCCGATCGATAGAACATTCATCCCGTATTCTATGTCGCACTATTGGAACCCTACCGCGAGTCAGTTCATGGTAATCGCCAGCAACCCCCTAGAGAACCGGAGGATATTGACAGTGATCTACAATGGGAGGTTGAAAAAATCGTAAGAAGCGAGATTCGTTCTTACAGAAAACGTGTACGTGGCCGCTACCAAGAGAAGCGGGAACTGTGGTACTTCGTTAAATGGCAAGGGTGTTCGGAAGATGAGAACACATGGGAGCCTGCCACCGGTATGGAAAATGCGGAGGAAGTTGTGGAGAATTTTCATAATGAAAATCCGGACATGCCAGGAAGGGCAGAAGTAAGATAGTGAGGAAAAGGTTTTCCTACCGTGGCCAAGTAAACGCGGAAGGTTTTTTACCCTGACCACACTGAGTCTTAAAATGTATTTAGAAGAAATTATAAAATGGTTATAAAGGCATTCGAGGCGAAGCCTGGAAGGAGGGAGCTCATGTTAGGCATATGGAAATCCGAGACATGTGCACAGACCCACGGTAGGGTAACTGCGCACAGACCCTCAATTTACCGGAGTGCCAACACCCCCCTCCGGCCCCCTTATGGGGCCCGCACGTCATTAGCGAGATTTCGAGAGTTGCGTCCCATAACTAAAATGTCACATCAATGAAGCCCACTTCATAACACCATATACGTCGCCGCCGTCCGTCCGACCGCATGCTGTTCGCAGGATATATGAGAGGGGACCTTTGGCGACATCTGGGAAGTGGAACGGAGGAAATCCGTCGGAGGCGCATTGAGATAGTAGGCTTCAAAGTTAGGCTTCCTAACTATGGGCCGAAAGTGACGGGACGTTTTCGGCGAAATACTCCAAGAGGTTATCCCAGTAGCGGAAGCTATTAGGGGTATACCGAATCCACCCATACCCTTCTGAGATCAGCTGTAGGTTGGTTGGTCCTAGTAATAGGACCCCTCTACGGAGGCCGGCGGACCAAGGGGAAGCACGCTCAGAAAGGAAGACCTAGATAAGTCGGAGACCCTTAAGACGCTGACACGTCGGGCTCGGACTTGCGATTGGCACTAGGTGATCCGGCATGAACCTGATCACTTCATGACCGAGGAGACGACTGGACGATAGTCAACAAGACTAAAGTCATATAAAAGTCTATGCGGACATCTAAGTTGGAGGCGACTGTTTGGCATAACAAATAGCGCAGTCATCTCAACGGAGGAATACTATTCCGAGTCCGCGAAAGGGTGTGATAAGTTTCAGGGTCAAACGGTGTTCGCACTTATAAGATTCTGGACGTTTGCGTATTAAAACCAGAGTGGTACTTCGGAGGCATAGTAGTTAGAAGTAGTCCGCGAACACTCAGACGCGGGATATAAATATCGAAGTGCCTCCCGAGCTTTACAGACATCATCAAGCAACGGAGAAGAGATCTTATCAATATAATATGGTTTTACGCTTTAAATCTTTACCTACTTATTTTATCGAGACGAGCCTTCCTTGACAGATTCTCCAATCAAAGATTTCGGGCCTACGTCCCTCAGTTATATACTAGAGTTTGGCGTCCGCCTAACAATCTCTAAGGAACTAAAACAAAGAAATTCACAATCATAATGAAAAATAAAGCCAAGCAAGAGATAACAATCCTCCTTAAGCGAATAGTGTTAGTGGGCTTCCAGGCTCCGGGCCTGACATGGTGGATCGGAAGCTCCGGATGTGGAGGAGGGGTCGCAGTTGAGTGGTCCCATCAATCCAGTGGCATACCAGGTGAGAAACCGGTGGCCATTACATTCAGGTATCTGGCTAAGGAGTAGAGGGTGCTTGTATCGGTCCAGAGTGGGCTATCCTTGCCAATGTCAGTGAGCTCCTAGAGGTGGCGCTCATGAGGTACCTTGCAGGACACACAGTATAGGATAGCAGAGGTGAAGTCCTCCTCATCCTCCTCATAGAAGGGATAGAGGGGCGAAGGGTCGCTAGTAAACTAGGAGGGGTGGGCAGCGAAATAGCTCCTACCAGAGGGCATTTAGTGGATCCTGCTGGCGATGAACCTCCCAAGTCCCATAAATAGATGGGATGAGAGAGATAGGGTGTAGGGGTAGCCTGGTGGGGGGGGGAACTGGGTAGCGCAATCTTTAGTGAGTGCTGTCCTCATAGCTGCTTCGACGGACAGGTGGGAGGGGACTCCATACTTCACGGGGAGTTGGTCTAGAGGGAGGAGGTTGGTCGTAGCTACCGGGACAGGACCAAGAAGATTGATGAAGGGCAAGGTGCGATGCGCAATGGCGTCTAGGGGCAGGTACTTTCTTATAGGGGGACAGGGGGGGCTAGTCTTCCAAAGAGGAGGGGCGTAGACTGACGTCACGCTCTTGGTGAAATGACGATCATCTTCAGGAGCCCAGAAGGGGTAAGAGGTAGGGAAGAAGAAGTGGAGCCTTGTGGTCGCCAGATTAGCCTTCGGAGGAAAGCATACAAGTCGAACAGTGGCAAGCCTTTGCCTGTGGAGGATCATCATCTAGAGAGGGAGGAGAGCTAATTCGCACGACAGGGTATGGACCAGCATCAAAGAGAAGCAGTTGGTCATCCACCTCTAGACAGTTCTCCAGAAGACGGACATCTGGTCCAGGAGGGTAAGGCTCGGTGAGAAGAGGTCTGATCTGTAAAGGAAGATCTGGGAGAAAAGGAATGAGGCCAGACTGTGGCAGAGAAAGGGGGGGAGGCCCTTACCAGGCCTGGAGAGTGTTTGAATCGTTGCGAGAGCCCTTTGGGCCAGAGCAAGGTGCTTCGGAAAGTGTGAGGTAGTGGCTTTAGACCCAGATGTGGTCGAGAGCTCGACCCAGTAGCCAGGCCACTGGACTAGCTTGGAGGGGTGGAAGAGGAGGCCTGCGAGCAGGACTGGAATCGGGGATGGTGGGACATTCTATGCAGGGGTCACCTAGTGAATGAGCTCGGTCTTCAGGATCGAGAACGCTACTGCTATCTTCCCTGCCTTCGCCTGGAGGGACCTGGTGATGCCCTGAAGCCTCTGGACATTCCTTCATTATGAACTGGAAGCCACTGTGACCGTGAAGCTATCCACCTATGAGAGGATGAGGTCCTGTGGGACTGGTGAGTGAAGGGTCAAAATGTAAATGACGAACAGAAGAGGCAAGATTGGAGAACCTTGAGGGGTTTCAACCGAGACTGGGGAGAAGACCTGGGGAGCCCCTTGAAATATCAGGTGGCAAGAGCAGCCATGAAGGAAGGACCTCACCTATGAGACCATGTAGGTGTTAACTGCCTTGGTGGCAAGTATTTCGAAAAAGCGAGGTGGCGGAGACATTGTTGAAGCCCCCCCTTGATATCGAAGAAGAGAGTTGAGACTTTGAGCTTTGGGTGCATAAAGAGTTGTACCTCATGGGACAAAGTGGCTACTGTATCGAAGGTGCTTAACTCTGAGAGCCAGCCAGTTTGGTGGGGGGACAGGAGGCCCAAAAAGTGGACAAGAGCAGGGAGGTGGGTTGCCATGACCCTCTAAAGGATCTTGGAGACAGTTTCGCGGAGGACGATGATCCAGAATGAGGCTGGAGTGTAATATAAGGGCTTTCCCGTCTTGTCCAGGGGGATGCTGTTGGCCTTCTTCAGGGACAGGGGGTGGTGGCTGTAGAGGACAAGAGGGTTGAGGAGTAACATGAGTATATTGGGGTTCAGGGAGTGAACCCTCTTCCAAACTGAATAAAGGATCTAGTCAGGTCTAGGCGCAGAGGAGGATGAAGAGTTCCTGAGAGCAGGGGAGATTTCTTCCCAGGAGAGGCGGAGGACATCCCTATACTCATGCAGGATGGAGGGAGGTCTCGAGGATTGTCATCCTGGGAAGAAGTGTGAGAGGAGTGCATCATTGATTGCTGTGGGACTGTCCATACCTGGTATCTGGGGGAATATATCTGGAGCCCTGCCAAAGGGAAAGCGCTTCACAGTCCATAGAGTCTGGGAGATAGCCATCTTTAGAAAGTTACTGCGGTATTCGTTTTTAGCCTTCTTTATGGCCTTGAAGTATAGAAGCCAGGCATTTTTGCATTTCTGTTTTGATGAGGGGAGAGGATCCTGTCATGCTGTATGGACAGTAGAGTAGAATGCAGATCTCTGCGCTGCAAGGTTGGGGGACCACCAAGGTTTGGATCTGCTGGAGGGCCCCTTGGCTGGCATGTGGAGCCTGAGTACCGCCCTCAGCTTGTCTAGGGCCATCTTGAACCAGGTGGAGAATGTATGGGATGTGGGTAAGTGGAGAGGAGGGTCGAACCTCAAGGCCTTGATCTCTTCCTCAAGGGAGAGCCAGTCTGTTTTCGTCCACACAGGCGCCAAGGGGGGGGGGCAACGGGCCATGAAAGGGTTATCAGGATTGGGACATGGTCAGAACGCGTTGGGGGTAGAGGGGTATCTCAGGACCCAACGTTGGGGGACAACGGGGCATTTGCAAATGCCAAGTCCATTACCACGGGTTGCATATCAGGGTTGAAGGGAAAGTAGGTCAGTGTACCAGGTGTATTCAAGAGGCAAAACCCCTCCTGTGACGCTCTCTCAAAGAAGGGGGTGGAGGCAGAGAGATCCGATATGGAAAAGAGACAACATGGGTCTGCCAATGGGTGGTGGATATTAAAGTCCCCAACAACCAGCATGGGCATGGTGGCGTGAGGGAAGGGAACCCCAGGCAAGATAATGCAGCAGAAGGGAGAGCTGTCCCATGCGCTGTAGAGGTTCACAACCCAGAATTTGGTAACAAAGGAACCCAAGAAACCAACTGAGGAATAAAAATCAACCGCCATCCAGTCCCACTCCTCAGAGCAGATAGGAATGACAGAAAACTGTTGCATAGAGGAAAGATGTAGGTAGCGGGCCACCTTCAGCTGGCCGCCATTGGGGCAAGGAGGTAAGAAAGGTTTGAAACTGGCAAATGAGGGAGGCCAGTTCCTATACAGAGGGGGGTCTTGAAGAACAACAAGAGCAGGAGGGAAATCCAAAAGAGAAAAGGAATTAAAAAGGGAAAAAAACACATCCCAGATTCCCAAGCAGTTATATTGTAGAACGGATAATGGGTTATTGGAGCCTGCCTCCAGCATGGAACTCCCAGGGGAGGTGTGACCAGCCATTACGTGCCTTCTAGCATCTCAGGCTGTGGGAAAGGAGTCAGAGATTCCTGCCATGCAGGATTTGGCAAGGCACCTCCTTGGGGTTTTGGGGCAGGGATGGGGGGACGTGTCAAGGAAGCATTGGCATACCTAGGGTGGGGTGTCACAGGATCGAAGTGGGGCAGGAGTGGTCATGTACCAGTTGAAGGACCGTAACCGGAGTCGTTTGTCGTATCCATATCTTCCTTATTCTGTGGAAAAGGGGACTCTATCAGCAAAAGCAAATACTGTGTCTGATGTGCAGGTGTCGCATCCGGATAGCTGGTAGATGCAATTGCATCCTGTGCATCCTGTACGTCAGGAGATTCAATGTGCATCCCTGGTACGTCAGGTACGCCCTGTGAGTACCGGGGATGCTACCTATATCTGGTGGTAACATGGGATGTCAGAGGCGTCTAGTAGTAACATGGGATATCTGGGGCATCTAGTGGTAACAGGGGATGTCTGGGAAATCAGGAAGACATCCTAAGTAAGGAGTCCCACTTCGCAAGCCCCATTTCTGGATCTGATTACTCTCACCCAGGAGTGATACTTGCATGGCTAGAAAAACAAGTATCAGATACTACAGGTACGCTAGCTCTGGTAAGTACTAAAACCAGCCTGTCAGCAACGGAGCTAACCTTTATGTAGTAGCAAAAATAGGAGATACTGCAGGAAATCTATTTTAGGTTCCAAAAGAATTGTTAAGTGAAAATGCTACAAGTTCTGACTGGAAACCGAGTGATAGAGTTCTACTGGTTAAGCCTGAGCCTGACCCTGGTGGGCCAGGTGTGGATCATTTTGCTGCCAATGGCACAGGTCAGGCAACCATACAACATCTGAGGCCTCCCTTACCATCACTAATAGCTAAGGGCTAACTTTGACGCCAGATTCCTTCAGAGCCCTTTGGCCAGAGTATGCAATGCTTTGGCACCTAGACCTACTGGACGTCAGCTTTCCAACAGTGTAAAGGATGCCCACTCGGTACCAATTTCCGTGGAGTTACAGCATGGCAAGCCTTTGAGTAAGTACTGACCTTGATACCAGATTCCTTCAGAGCCCTTTGGGTAAAGCACACGATACTTTGGCACCCAGACCTACCCAATGCCAGCCTTCCAACAGTGCAAAGAACGTCTACTCAACGCCAATATCCATAGAGGTACAGGCTGTTATAAAGGTGGTATTCGCTGTCGAGATTTTCCTAAGTACTGACTTTGACACCAGATTCCTTCACGGTCCTTTGGATGCAGCACGCGATACCTTGATGCCTAGACCTATCTGACGCCAGCGTTCCAATGGTGCAAGGAACGTCTACTCGACGCCAATATCCATGGAGTTACAGGCTGTTATAGAAGTGGTATTCCCTGGTGAGGCTATCGTTAAGTGCTGACTTTGATGCCAGATGTCTTCAGGGTCCTTCCGACGCAGTATTCAATGCTTTGGCACCTAGACCTACCCAATGCCAGCCTTCCAACAGTGTAAGGAACGTCTACCCGACACCAATATCCATAGAGTCACAGGCTGTTATAGAAGTGGTCTTTCTTAGTGTAGTTGTACTCGCTGCTTCTGTATATTAGCTTTAATAATAATAAAAGTTTAGTATATACAGTTTTTGTGACCCAGGTCAGTACTAGTGTGAGTTCCACTCTTGTGTCTGAGTCCAATAAATCAGGTAGTTTGGTAGATGTCTCCAGATGCCAGTGCAATGTCAGGAGACATCCTGCACCTTAGCTTGTAACATCTGGTTGCGTCCTGTATATTTGATCACTACGTCTGGTTGTGTCCTGTGTATTTGGTGGCTATGTCTGGTTGCCTCCTGTGTGTTTGGTTGCTATGTCTGGTTGCGTCCGGTGTGTTGGTTGCTACGTCTGGTTGCGTCCTGTGCATCCAAGGCTTGCGTGGCTCCGTCCTGACACTGGTTACTACACCTGCTTGCATCCTGGATCGCGATTCACATTCCGGCGATCTGTGTGTCATATGCACAGAATGCACAGGACATGAGCATTCATTTTTGCTGATGTTCCTCCAGAGAGAAGAGGGGGGGGTCTCGCTGGCCATTCTCTAGCAAAATCCGAGTGCTGCCTCTTACAAACTGCACACATCAGGGGGGAGGTTGGGCAGCAGTCGACCACTACTCTGAGGTTCCCGCCCCCAGAGCAGGTGGGATTCTGGTACCAATGAGCCTGATTTTTGGGGGAGAGTGTACAGATCGAACATGCTGGGTAGTCAATCTTGCATCTTACTGAGTGGTGTCTATATTCACAGCAATTGCGGCATTGAGTGAGGCTGTTAGCCGAGTATGCTCTCTTGATCTTGTATTGAGAGGAGAAAAGGTAAGCATTGCCCAGCATGATGGAATCATTTTCTAGTGCAACCATCACCACCACAAACGTTGCCTTTTTGAGGATTCTGGAGTCATGGTCTAGTTTGAGGTAGCGGGCAGAGAGGATCTAGACATTCTTAACGTTCAGGATGGTGTTGCTGAGGGACTGTAGGAGGTCGTCGTCATCCCCCAAGAGGTATGTGATCAGGAGAGAGTATATTCTGAGTTTGACTTCGTTGGGAGCTGGATAGAAATGGAGCCACAGCGCGGTACCTATCGGAAAGGACTGATTCAGCCTAGCCAAGAGCATGTCATAGTACGGGGTGTCTGCAGTTGAGGGAACGACGGGAGAGAGAGCAATGAGGGTCACTGTGCCTCTGTTGTTGACCCGAGCTGAGAAAGATAGTGGTAGGTTGCAGCTTGCCTCGCGAAAAACTAAGGCGGCAATGTCTGGGAAGGAGGCACATAGGAGATCAGCCTGGCAGTGAGAGAAGGGAGAGGACCTGAAAGTTTAGAAAGGTCTCACAGATGCTAGGAGGCTCCACGGACCTTTTGAGAGGGCCAAAGAGGCCGATCCAGATGCAACTTGGGCGGCTGATAGGGTGACTTTAGCCTTGGTAGCTTTTCCTTTCCTCTTCTGTCTAGAGGAAGGGGCCAGAGCGAAGGTGGGGGCGCTGGACCTGGCTGACGACCTGGGTACAGGATGGAACTCTGAGAAATGGGGGTACTTTCTGTCCCTATAGGTCTGAGCCTCCTAGGAGTGAGGGAATTTCGCCGCATACGCGACAGGGTTGTCCTACCATTTTTGGTCCCCAGTGCTGTAGCAGGGGGCATCCAAGTCACCACCCTCCTCCTAGAGGGGGGGACAGCCTGTAGGCCAGGAGTGAAGTAGAGGCTGGCGGAGCTTTCTTCTTACCCTTCTGGGAGGGAGCAACCTGAGCCGTGTTAGAACTTGATGGCGTAGGTACTTGTTGCAGGAGTGGAGGCAGTTGGTGGTGTGTTGGTTATGGGAGGGGGGTGGTCAGCTGGGACGTGAGATCCTGTACGGACAAGTAGAGAGTAGAGAGCAATGCTGCTGTTGTGTTGTTTTGGGCAGAGGGTGCAGGGGGGTGTTGGGACTTGTCTTGTCATGAGTAGAGGTCATCCACCAGTTTGGAAAGCCGAGCTCCTTCCAGCATCAGTTTGTTGATCTAAGAGCAGAGGGTCCTCAAGGCCAGAAGAGAAGTGCAGAGGAGGGGGAGGTTCATGGCTTCCCCAGGGGAGAGGGCGTCTAGTTCACCCGAACTAATGTGGAGGAATAGCTAGGGGGACACTCCCGTCTCCATCGACTATATCTCGTGGAGGTCAAGAAGGAGAGGCATGTGATGGTTGATTCCTGATACTGAAGAGTGCTCAGAGGGGCGAAGGGAGACTGAGGCTATACCTGAGGTGACATGAAGGCCCAAGCTCAAAGGTCATTAGGAGAACACAAACGTATGGGCACACCAGATGCTTATAGTATTAAGAACCAGGTAAGAATGTAGGGGGAGGAAAATAGGTAAAGCAGAGTGTGAGCTCATCTCCTGGGTCCCAGGGATTCCTTATATAGTCACTCTTCACACTCGTGTAACTCACTCCTCAAGTCCCACACCACATATGACCCACCCCTGTGAGTCATGTAAAACCCTTCCTTAACAAGTCATATGACTAAAGTGGTCATATGCACGAAACCCATGACCTCTAAATGAGGTCATATGCAAAGCATAACATACCTATAACTCATAACTATGAGTCATATGAAAACCCTTTCCTTGCTAAGCCACATTCAGGATATTAGCTCCTTCCTCCCCATGCTCGAGTCCCTTTGAGCTTAGAATCTCTCGTCGTGGATGCCATCCATAAACCTCCGGAGGCATTTGTAGTGGTTACATGTCTTGCGGCTATGCCAGTGTATCTTGTCGGTGATGGCTCTCTACTTGAGCTGCCTCTTTTGCAGATCTTCGTCTGCCTGCGAAACTTTGCATTGTAGGAGACTGAGACTATCTCCAGCCCTCTCCTTACTTTGTCAATTGTTTGCTGCAGGTTTCTTTTCGTTCCCTCCAAGCTCTTGATTGTTTCTTTCTGTCGTTTCGTTTCTTCCTCTACCTGTGCGGTTGATCTCCTCAATCGTTCAACCATTTGGCGTAGTTCTGGCTCGGACACAAAGGTTCTTATATCCCCGCTCTTCTCAGGTTCTGTCCTCGAAAAGAACCTCTTGGTTTTGGGTTACCTGCTTGGCTTCCCATTATTGTCTTCTGTGATAGGGGAAGTATCAGCGCATGCAGGTCTGCCAGGATATTTTATGGTGTACAGGGCCAGTAGACAGAGGTTGTGGTGCTGTTGCCTATTTGGTCTTGATCAGGGTAGTTGGTGGCGACCTTGTTGCTGCCAACTTCTTGCTCGGGACGAAGTTGCTTCTTTGCTTTCCGTCTAGGCGCATCCTACACCTATTGTCTGTGCATGTTGTCCAGTGATAGAGGGCATGGTTTCTTTCATTATTGTTGACCACCTTAGCCCAATTGGCTTCGATGGTCATCTCCTCTTCCTCCTTCTTAATCCTGACTTCTTCTTCCATCGAAGCCCCCTTGGCTGCATCAGGTGGAGGGCTTGTGGGGCTACCAATGATCATGAAGTCTTCTGCAGCGTCTTCAATGCTCGGTTGATGGCTTCTGTGGGTAGCGTTGGTGGAAGAGGTTGAGAACATCTTGAGGGTTGATAAAATTGGTAGCTAGGTACCACTCTTGATCATGTTTGGCCACATAACCTGTCCACTTAGCTCAGTATTGAAGGTTACTGAAGTGTAAGTGGGAGTTGATTATTTCTTCAAGTTTGTATTCTGGTTCTCTGTCTAACTTGGTAGGCGGAGAAGGTGTAATCATTTGTGAAGGAAACTTATTGTCTTGATAGAGCTCCAAAAGCGAGATGTGGAATGTGTTGTGTATCTTTATAGATGCGGAAAGGTCGAGCTTATAGACTGGTTTCCCTATCCTTTCCAGTATCTCGAATAGTCCCATTTTCTTGTAATCCAATTTCTTGGATGGTCTTGTTGTCCATATATTCCTTGGTAGCAGCCACACCTCATCCCCTCATTGCAAGTGTGGATCAGGTTAGCTGTATTGATTGTAATTTCCTTTCTGTCGTAATTGCGCAGTCATCATTTCCGCCGAGATGGTATAGTGTAATTGACTCCTATTTTCTCTCTCTGTTATCAGTCTTTTGATCATATAACCTATGGCCTGATATTCTGGGTCACGACCGTTGATTGCGTAAAAGGCTGTTGCCTTGATCGTTTCTTATTTTCCGTTGTTCTACGCGAACTCTACTATCAGCAGTATTTCGTCCCAGTTGTCCTGCTCATAGTTGATATATGCTGCCAGGTACTGTTCCAATATACTGTTCGTTCATTTGGTTTGTCCATCCGTTTGCGTGTAAGAGGCCATAGAAAGCTTCCTTTTAATTCCAAGTTCTTCCATTACGGTTAGGTGGAGGCCAAACTCGAGTATATAACTGAGGGACGTAGGCCAAATCTTCGATTGGAGAATATGTTGAGAAAGGCTCAACTCGATAAAATAGGTAAGATAAAGATTTAAAGTGTAGAACAAAATATTATATTGATAAGATCTCTTCTCCTTTTCTTGATGATGTTTGTAAAGCTTAGGAGGCACTATGATATTTGTATCCCGCATCGGAGTGTTCGCGGACTACTTCTATCTACTATACCTGCGAAGTACAACTCTGGTTTTAATACGCAAACGTCCAGAATCTTATAAGCGCCAATACCGTTTAATCCAGAAACTTATCACACCCTTTCGCGGTTGCGGAATAGCATTCCTCCATTGAGATGACTCTGCGATTTGTTATGCCAAACAGCGACCTCTAGCTTAGATGTCCGCATAGACTCTTATATTACTATAGTCTTGTTAACTATCATTCCAGTAGTCTCTTCGGTCACAAAGTGATCAGGTTCATGCCAGGCCACCTAGTGCCAATCGCAAGTCCGCACCCAACTCGTCAACGTCTTAAGGGTTTCTGACTTATCTAGATATTTCTTTCTGAGCGTACTTCACCTTGGTCCACCGGCCTCCGTAGGAGGGTACTATTACTAGGACCAACCAACCTACAGCTGATCTCGGAAGGGTATGGGTGGATTCAGTATGTCCTTCATAGCTTCTGCTACTAGGACATCCTCTTGGAGTATTTCGCCGCAAACGTCCCCTTACTTGCGGCCCAAAGTTTAGGAAGCCTCACTTTGAAGGCTTTTATCTCAATGCACCTTCCATGGACATCCTCTGTTCCACTTTCAAGATGTCGCCAAAGGTCCCCTCTCGAATATCATATGAACAGCATGCGGCCGCGGGCACAGAGGTGGCATATATGGTGTTATGTTGTAGGCTTTATTGATGTGACCTTTTAGTTATAGGACACAACTCGCGAAATCTCACTAATAACGTGCGGGCCACATAAGAAGGCGGGAGGGGGGTGTTGGCACTCTGGAAAATCGAGTCTGTGCGCAGTTACCCTACCGTGGGTCTGTGCACATTTCTTGTCTCAGATTTCCATATGCCTAATAGTTACTTCTTTCTATATTCCTGACGTGAATATGGATCTTCGATCAGTGATGGTATGTTTCGGTAATCTATGTAGTTGAAAGATTTCCTTGTTGAACATTGTTGTGAACTGCGGTGCTGTCATATCAATTCGTACTGGTACGAAATGACTCATTTTGGTCAGGTGATCTACCACAACTAGGATTGAGTCACAATCATTTGCCTTCGCTAGGTCTGTTATGAAATCCGTAGATATGGATGCCCATAGTTTTATGGGAATCTTGTTAGGTTTCAATAACCTATATGGTGTGAGTCATACTACTTTTTGTGCTTTGGCATATGTTGCAATTCTTGATGTCTTGTTTGACTGATTCCTGCAGCCCTGGCCAGTAGTATTTCTGCATGATCAATTCCCTTGTTTTAGCTATTCCTCCATGTCCTGCTGGTTCATTATTGTGACGTCTTTTGAGAAGGTTTGTCCTTAGATTTTCATCATTTTGTATCCATATCTTTCCATCGTACCAAAGATATTGGTCCTTCCACTTGCATAGCCTGAAGGCTACCTCTCTCTTTTCCTTGTCTCCTCTTTCCGAGCTTTGCCTTATCTCTCAGAATTCATTTTCTTGTTCTCATGCCCTCCTCAATCCTTGGTTATATATATCCTTTATCACTATAATTTACAGCACTTCGAAATATTCTTTTGGAAGCAGTATCTTGTTTGTCCGCTTGATCCTTTCGTCCTCTTTGTCTTGTGGTTTGTCACTCACGATCCTTGTCAAGGTGTCCAGTTTTCCTCTTTCCTTCCGTGGTTAGTATTCAATTTTGAAGTTATATTTTCTCAGGCTTTCCATCCATCATATTTGTCTGTCATTGTGCTCCTTTGTAGTCAAGAACGAGACCAGATTCTTGTGGTCTGTCAAGACCCTGACTTGGTGATCACTGTTCTGTATGTATCTCTTTCATTCTTTGAGTGCTTGAACTATTGCTAATAGTTCCTTATTTGCAATGTCGTAGTTGCATTCTGCCAGTGTCATTGTCTTTGATTGATAGTACACTGGGCACCAATTTCCGTCTTCGCATTTCTGAGATAAAATCCCTGTACAGACAGATTTGGACATGTCTGTTTCGCTGATTGTTTCCCTTTGAGGGTTGAAGTGCACCAGTATTGGTGCTGTTGTGGGTTTGGTCTGTATATTGTCATATGCTTTTTGCTCTATTTCTCTCAATTTCCACTTGATATCCTTCTTTGTCAGGTTGTATAGGGGTTTTGCCATCCTGCTGAATCCCTCGATGAATCTGCAATAAAAGTTGCAGAATCCCTTAAAGCACAGAATATCCCTTTTGTTGTTTGTCTTTGGCTAATGCCATATGGACGCTGTCTTGACTGGGTCTACTGGGACTCCTTTTCCATTGATAATGAACACTAGGAATTCTGTTTCGATTTTGTGGAACATATATTTGGATAGTTTGATTTTCATCCCCGATTTCTGAATCTCATTCATGATATTGCTGATGTCACACCAGTGTTGTTCCATAATTTCCTAGTACATGAGTACATCATCTAGATAGACGATACTATAACTGGTACTGGTTACTGGTTTAGGATTTTCAGGTATCAGCTGATACCGTTTGAGTTTTCAATTTGTTTCAGGAAATGAGGTGTACCTCTAGCCTGATAGTATAGGATTTGATACTCTATATGTTTTATATTTGATTTCAAGTATCAGTTTGATACTCTATATGTTTTATGTTTGGTTTTGAATATCGGTTTGATAATCTATATATTTTATGTTTGATTTCAAGTATCGGTTTGATACTCTATATGTTTTATGTTTGGTTTCAAGTATCAGTTTGATACTCTATATATTTTATATTTGGTTTCGAGTATCGGTTTGGTACTCTATATATTTTATGTTTGATTTCAAGGCTACCATTTGGGAGTCTTATGTGTTGGAGGAAGTAAGACCACGGGTAGCCTAGGAAGTGTATTTAAAAACTGCTATGCTTTGTGTTACAAAGAAGCAGACTTCGGCAGACAGAGTTTTCAATATACTCAATTGAACAGTTACTCTGTTCTGTTCACTTCAAGAATCTTTAGTTTGAGATCTACCAAAGATCTTGGAGACTTCAGTAGTCGCGACATAGTAAGAAGTCTGTTCAACAACCTCGGCTAAAGCCTCTGGACTTTGAGTTACTAGTTACCACCTTGGTACAGAACAAAGCCTGTTAACCCTACCATTACCGCATCTCCCAAGAAGCGGTCACAGATAAAGCATATGTCCAGAAATTTGTTGAGTACCTAGTTGATCCATCTTTGAAATGATGCCAGTGCCTTGGTCAGGCTAAAGGGCATAACCAAGTATTCGTACTTTCTGTATCTTGTTGCAAAGGTCATTTTTCAATTGTCACCTTCCTTGATCCTTATGTTGTGATAGGAATCCTTGATGCCTAACTTGGTAAAGTATTTCACTGTCCTTAGCCAGTCCAGTGCTTCTGCTATCAGTAGTAGTGGGTAAAGAACCTTCTTTGTTACTGAGTTGAGAGCTTGGTAGTCTACATATAGTCTCATCTTTCCATCCTTTTTCTTAACAAATAGGATTGGTGATCATGCCGACGCAAATAAATGTCGTATCCATCCTCTTTTCATATTCTCTAGAATATATGCTCATAGTTCTTCCAGTTCCTTTTCTCCCAATGGATAGAGGTGTTGGTATGCATTTTTATTCTTTACCTTTGTCTTCTCATCTTTTTCGATGTGAATCTCATGATCCACCCCTGGCCTTCTTACTGGTGCCCTATTGGCCTCCCTTTCCTGGAACAGGTTCATGAACTGATGGTATTTGTGTGGTATTATATTGTACCACTCTTTTTCCTTCCTCTGTTGCTTTTGTCATAGGGCCAGTTTGGTGCTGATATTGATACGTGCCAGTTCTAGTGTTTCCTCTTTGAGGTTCTACTTTAGGATTCCAGTGAGGTCTCCTCTCTTGTAATATCTGCTGAAAGCGTAGACTGATATTTCGTGAATCTCTGCTGATTCTGCTTTCTTGGTTTTTGAATGATTAGTGCCGCAGAAGCCCTTCTTTCCTCTTTCCGTATCATAATATTCTCGTACTTCATATATTCCTTCATTGCTGATCATTACGATAATCAGCTGCGCTATCGGATCTCCACGTCAAATTTCTTGGTCGATATCTCCCATGTTGGCCAAGACCACCTTGAGCTCTACAGTATAGTCAGCATCTATAACCCCCGCATTGGTAATGAGTTGTTTCTTGACTGCTTGTTCACTGCATGGTGGTATCCGTCTACAGTTACCAGGAGGTAGTCCTATGGCTATCTGTTATGCAGAGGACAATGTCTAGTATAACTGAGAGATATAGGCCAAAATGTTCATTCAAAGAATCTGTCAAGGAACCCTTGTCTCAATACAGATTGATAAAGTAAAGATTTATAAGGTTATCAATTTGATATTGATATGATCTCTTCTCCATTACTTGATGATGTCAGTAAAGCATGGAAGGCACTACGATATTTATACCCCACGTCAGAGTATTCGCGGACTACTTCTAACAACTATGCCTCTGAAGTACCACTCTGGTTTTAATATACAAACATTCAGAATCTTATAAGTGCAAATACCATTTCACCCTGAAACTTATCACACCCTTTTGCGGTTATGAGATAGTATTCCTCTGTTGAGAAGACTACGCTATTTCTTATACCAAACAGCGGCCTTCAACTTGGTTGTCTGTATAGACTATTATATTACTTCAGTCTTGTTGACTCTCGTTCCAGTAGTCTCTTTGATCATGAAGTGAGCAAGTTCATGCCAGGCCACCTAGTGCCAATCGCAAGTCTGTATCCAACGTGTTAACGTCTTGAGGGTCTCCAACTTATCTAGGTCTTCCTTTCTGAGCAAGCTTCCTCTTGGTCTGCCGACCTCTGTAGATGTGTCCTATTACTAGGATCAATCAATATACAGCTGATCTCAGAAGGGTATGGGTAGATTTGGTATATCTTTCATAGCTTCTACTACTGGGACATCCTCTTAGAGCATTTTGCCGAAAGCGTCCCATCACCTGCAGCTTATAGTTTAGGAAGCCTAACTTTGAATCCTACTATTTCAATGCGCCAGCCACGGATTCTCACCGTTTTACTTCCCAAATGTCATCAAAGGTCCCCTCTCCTATATCCTGTGGACAGCCTGCAGTCAGACAGATGGTGGCAATATATCTGGTATTATGAAGAGGGCTTCCTTGGTATGATATTTTAGTTACAAGATGCAACTCTCAAAATCTCACTAAAGATGTGCGGGTCTCATAAGGTGGCCGGAGGGAGGAGTTGTCACTCCTGAAAATCGAATATCTGTGTGCAGTTACTCTACTGTGAGGTCTGTGCACTTTGTTTCAGATTTCCATATGCCTAATATGAGCTCCCTCCTACCAGGCTTTACCTCGAATGCCTATTATAACTTCTTCGTAATTTTTTAAATACATTTTCAGACTTAGTGTGGTCATGGCAAAAAACCTCTTGCATTTACTTAGCCACTGTAGGAAAACCTTTTCCTTACAATCTTACATCTGCCTTTCCTGGCATGTCCAGGTTTTTATTATTAAAATTCTCCACAATTTCCTCCACATTTTTCATACCGGTAGCTGGCTCCGATGTGTTCTCATCTTCTGAACACTCTTGCCATTTGATGAAGTACTACAGTTCCCACTTCTCTTGATAATGGCCATGTACCAGTTTCCTGTAAGAGCAAATCTCACTTCTTACAATTTTCTCAACCTCCTATTACGGATTGCTGTCAATGTCCTCCGGTTCTCTAGAGTAGTTGTTGACAATTTTCATGACATGATTCGCAATAGGGCTCCAGTAATGCAACATGGAATATGGGGTGATTGTTCTATTGATCGGATATGTCAAGCTTGAAAGCTGGTGATCGCTCTTTCCCCAAGATTTGAAAAGGACCTCTAAGCTTTGGAGTTAGCTTTTTTGATTTCCATCAGGTATGAATGGTTTTCGCGTTTAACCTTACTTTGTCCCCGATCTTGAAGTGTGCCTGTTGTTGAGCTTTCCGCTCATAATATTTTGACATTCCTTCCGTTGTCTATTCTAGTGACCCTCCTGCTTGTTCATGTATTGCCTTAATCCAGTTCGCCTAGAGTGTTGCTTTTGGATTTTGAGCTTCTTGCTCCTTTATCCACTCTGTCTCTTGATGGAATCCATAGTTCACATAGAATGGTGACATCCTATAAGTGTTAATTGCGGAGTTGTTATAGGCATGTTCAGCTAGTGGTAGTAGCTAATACCAATTATACTGATCATAGTTGACTAAACTTCAAAGGTATCCTTCAAGCACTTGGTTGGTACGTTCACTTTTTCTGTCAGTTTGAGGATGGTATGCTGTCGACATTCTTTGCTTAATCTCCATTGCTTTGGAGAGAAATTCCCAGAATTATCCTATGAACTTGGAGTGCATATCCAAGATGATTTCAGTTGGCAGGCCGTGTAACCTCCAGACTTTCTCCAGCAATGCATTTGCGACATCTTTATATGCAGCTGATATCTTTAGTCCAGTGAAATGTGCAACTTTTTTTTAAATTGGTCTACTACTACCATTATTTCCATGTATTGTTATGACTCTGGTAGTTGTATAATAAAGTCCAGTGAGATGGATGCCCACACTGCACAGAGTATTTGCAATGGTTGCAATAGCCCGTACTTAGCGTGTCTAGGAGATTTGTTAAATTGACTTTCATTGCAGGATCATACATAATCGTTGATCTATTCCGCAAGCCCTTTCTAATAGAAGTCCCGCATTATGATTTCAAAGGTTTCCTCTTGTCCAAAATATCCTGCACCTTTTGCATCGCGACATCCTTCTGCGATCTTAGTGTATTGCGCCCGACTCTTTGGTATAAATAGGCTTTGCTTATAATATAGTAGATCATTGGTTAAGGTCTAATTTTTGGGGAAATCTTTTCCTTCGTCTTGAAGCCTAATAAGTTCTTCCCTCCATTTCCTCCTAGCTGTGTCTGCCTCGATAGCTACCTGTATCACGCTTAAGAATTCAGGATTGAACTGCTTCGGACCTTTTTGTAGGATAATGGCACTTGACATTAGAACTTTCTCTCATACTTCTGAAATGTTGTACCATTGCTTGTTGTCTTTAGACGATGCCTGTAGGTAACTGATGCTAGGTTCCTGTTCTTTGATGATCAAGGATCTTGTTGCTATGTTAGTGCTTCCAAATCCTGCCGTTCCTCATTCTGTGTATTCCTAGGCCTCTACTTCCACTATGTCTGAAGTATTTATTTTTTCCACCACCAGTTAGGCTATGCGATCGCTCATTCTTATCTGTCAGTCCACGTCCTCATGGTTGAAAAGTACAACTTTGAGATCGCCAGTATAATCTACATCGTTTACTCCAGCTTTGGTGGTAATTCTGCTTCGAACTGCTAACCTGCTTCTTGGAGTAATCTATTTTTAAGTTCTCTCATATAGCCCCACAGCTATACCTATTCTTATTAACGCTTGTTTATATTTCGGGACAATGTCATCATCTATGGTGTAAAGGTCATGTCCTGCCACCATTCTTGAGCACTTTGTTGGCAAGCATGCCATTTTGCTCAATCTCTTAACCCTAATCACAGGTTCCTTTCTACCTCTTCGAGGTTCTATATCCAAATCCTTGTCCCTATCTTAGTCTTCTCATTCATTGCCTATTCCCGCTACCAGTGGTACCATGAAAATTTCTGGTTTCAAAGTTTTCTGTTCGTGATAGGTAGCTCCCTTCTCAGGATGGTTCTCAGGCCGTCTGCTTAATGTATCAGGCTTTCCTCTCTTCGTGCCTGGCCAGTATACGATACGAAAATTGTATTCCCCTAACTTCTCAGCCCAACGAATTTGACGGCCACTTTTGAGGTGTGGAAGTATTGCTAGTTTTGATAGTCACTAAAGACCGTAATCTGTTTTTCCGTTCTGATCAAGTAGTGTCTCCATTCTTTGAATTCTTCTAGGATTGCAGGAAGAACCTTCCTGTGTATCTCATAATTGCACTCTGCTGAGTTCAATTTTCTTGAATGGAATGCTACTGGATAAAGATTATACTCAAAGTATTGAGAAATGATGCAACCGAGTGCAAAATCGCTAGCGTCAGTTTCTACCACCGTTTCTCTTCCTTGGAAGAAGTGGTGGAGTATGGGAGCTGTGGTGAATCTGTACTTCAGTTCTTCAAAAGTTGTATTCTGCTCAACTCCCCATTTGAAATTCTATGGATTTCATTATAATGTCACAGTTATTTTTTTTTTGCAAGTAGCTGACAAGTTTTTTATTAACTGTCAGTAGAAGTTTGCGAATCCAATAAAGACTTGCACATCTCTAACTGACTTAAGTGCTTTCCAACCCATTCTGGATTCCCCCTTGTGGGTACTCATAGATACCCCAGCAACCACCACAATGTAATCAGGTAACTCTACCTATTAGGCGTGGAAGGTCAATTTCTTTAGCATTGCCGCTAATTGAAAGTATGATGGACTGTTTAAAATTATTTTAATGGCTTCGATGTGTTCCTTTTTGTCCTTTGAATAAATGTGGATATTGTCAAGGTAACACATAATCCCAACATCTAAGTATTCTTTTAGCATGAGGTTCATCATATCGTGGAAAGTTGCCGGGGCATTAACGAATCTGAAAGGCATGACCTTATAGTTGTAGTATCCGTATCTTTTACGGAACACTGTCTTGCATTCATCTCCTTCCTTGATCCTAATCAAGTGGTAGCCATCTTTAAGGTCAAACTTGGAGACAATCTTGGCAACAGCTACACAGTCTCAAAGTTCGGACATTAATGGAAGGGGATGTTTGTTGAGGATGGTAACTTTATTTAGATTTTGGTAATCCACAACTAGGCGTAATCTGCCATTTGGTTATGGTAGGAATAATATTGATGGTCTTGCCTGTGAGTGACTTCGGGTGATCTTTCCTTGTCTGATCATGGTTTCCAAATATTCCCATAAAGCCTTAACCTGTTTTTCCGATAGTGGATATAATGGTCCCTACCGGGGAGTTGATCCTGGAATCAACTTAATCTCATGATTGTAGGTTCGCCTTGGAGCTAGCCTTTCTGTCTTCTGGGCTTCAAATAAATGTTTGTAATGTCAGTATTCTTTCGGTAATGATTTGAATTCCACTGTATTCTCACTGCTTCTGATTCTTTTGATATGACAAGCATTTGGGTCCTGAGTTACTGATTTATCATATTCGAACATATCTGCTATTCCTTCATCTTCTTCCTCACAGTATTCACAACTCTCTGTGGAGAAATTCCAATTTTCTATATCTTCTATATGAGATACTGGGTGTTCACGATGCCAACAACCAAAAGGAATTATCATTCTATTATAACCTGCTTTAGCCACTTCACACAATACTTCAGAAATGTGTCAGTTTTTTCCTATTTCCAACTTTATAGGTAGGGTATAACACTTCCCTCCTGAGGCTGCTGATGATCTATCAAAGCCTAAGATATCAACTGCATTGTTGCATGCAATAATAGGAACGTGATGGTCTTCAACTAGGTCCTTATTGAGAAGGAACACATTGGATCCCAAGTCTAATAAGACTTTAACATTGTATCGCTTATCGTGTATATGTATGTAAGCAATTTCCTGCAGAGAGCTGTATCATTTTTCGTTTTGGAGTATCTAATTCTATGCTCTTAGTGCAGATAATACTTTCTTGGTTCTTGCATTTAGGCATCATAGGTGTTGGGTGTAGGTAACAAAATGTTTGTTACTATGCCCGCATAGTTTCAACCATTGAGGTCTCCTCAGAGAAACTAGTAACTCTTTGGCTCTAACAATCTGAGTCTACATACTAAGGCGCATTTCAATGATACGCAATTTCGCACGACCAGTTTTCAGGTTAGATGCATTCTCCTAAGACACCAAACCTAGGCTCAGAGTAGATTTTCGTGCACTTATTAGCTATTGTACTCCCTGGGTGTGGGGTTCCTGCTTTCGCCAATCCTTTCACTTAGTGTTTTGATTATCCCACCAGCTACATCAGAGGGACCTTGCCCACCAAAGCGGTGCATCCCTACCTAACAATCTGGCCAAAAGGCAAGCAAGTATATATGTATAGTATAACTCAGACTCATGTGGTAGGTGGAATGGCCTGCTTTGGTTGTCCTCCTGTCATGTATTGTTATCAGGTAGATCTTGCATTACTCTGTGCTAACTTCTTTGGTATAGTAACTTGCTTGCACATGAGTAGCAGGCAGCTACCAGGTGACTGGAGGAACTTGATACTGTTTACTCCCGGGCCATGTGGGCATGTTAACTATCCTCTCTTTTGATCAAGACTCTCCCTATATTGATTCTTGGGTTCGAGCTCATAAGTCCCTCATGGGGTCCCTTCACTTAGCGTCTACTTACTTTGATCTTGAAAGGAGAGACTTGCTTTGTACCGCTTTGATCCTTTTGAGTTTCAACTCCAGTAGTTGCACACGGACTATGCGATTCTTGTCTTAGCTGTTACCCAATTCACCCCAGCCAAAGTGGTTTCCCATTTTGATTCCAGTACCATGTGGACGCTGAATACCCAAACGCCATCACTGTTGGTGGCAATGAATGGACGTAGGTCATTTTCTCATCATCTGCCAGTTCTCAGATCCTATTAGTTTGGGCTGGTTGCTAGACAGTAGCGACTCTGCATTCTAATTTTGGCTTTAAAATAGACGATCTCACACAACAAGTTCCTATTTTTATCGGTCTTGAACTAAGTGTTGCTGCCGTTATATGGACATCTCCCCAACACCTCTGATAAGTGTGGTTTTTCTTCCTACCACACGAACAATCTGCGTCTCGCCTCTGAGTGTCCATCGCACTCAGCAGGATACCCGCATGAGCCTGGCCGAAGTTCATCTGGGTTGTCTTTGCCACACCTCCCAACTTCTTTTTAGACTGTTTTGGCTCATCTCCTCATTTTCATTTCGATGGTGGAGCTCCACTTCCCTTGACATAAGGTTTGTTTGTCTTTTGTCTTGTTGGTTTAGAGTCCTGTCAGTTTTCTCTTTTGACCTTGAAGACTATTTTCAATCAGGATGGCTGGTCTCTTACATACTTCTTGCAGGTGAGAAGTGCTTCCTCCAATTGCCCACATTCCCTTATTGCCACTTTCCATGCTTGGTCGGTATCATATTTGCGTGCCGACAACCTGCAAATAATTTGTCCATGAAGTGTATTTTTGACTGCTTCTCTCCACGACTCTTCTGTCATTCCTGCTCTAATATTTAGATTATGCATAAATGTTAAGAAATGTTCAAAATTGTCCTCGTACTTTACTAGCTTCATATCTTAAAGCGCTTGTCTTTTGGCTTCTACTAGGATGAAACATTTCATTATATTGTATTCAAAACATATCCTTGTAGCCTGTTCTGGCTGCTGGGCTTCACCCTGAAGTCCATCTATCGCCTTCCTGTACCAGATAGTATATGCAAGGACTGCCTCCCTTAGTACGGTTGATGGCATAGATGACTCGTTCATGCGCATTGTCTCAAATTCACGAGTTTGGTTCAAAATAGTCTGTACACTATAGGATCCAGACATATATGTCTTGAGTGGATTTGGCCTCAAAGAATGGGGGCTGTTCCGACAGTTGCTTCACATTAAGCGCCATCATATTGGCAAGTCTCTCTGCCATACCAGACTGATCTGGTATTTGTCCTCATCTACCAAGGCTAGAACTTCCTCTCCTCCTTCCCCTATCCTCATCATCATCAGCGTCATCGTCTGGGTCCTTTGGGTCACCTCCTTGTACCCCGGAGAGGGATGCATCAGTGGCTTCTTCGCCTTTCCCCTTTTCCCAACATGTAGGGGGAGAGTAGTAGTCTTGGTCATTTTCCCCTTCGGGGACCGAATGTAGCGGTGCCGTGACTGGTCTTGTCGGTTCATTTGTCCTATTTGCGAAATCATTTATGACTTTTAACAAAGACTAGAGAGCTTCCGTGGTGTCTTCGGCTATTTTCTTTTGCTTTCTTTGCAATGTGCATAAGCTCTTACATTGTTCTTTCAAGCCATCGTATATGTCTCTTAATGACCTCGTGAAACCTTTCTCATGCTCCTCTGTTTGGTCGCGGAAGAGGTTGAACTCGCTGCAGAGCTCCGACACCAATTTTCCCTGGGTTTGATCTTGTTCAAAGGCTTCCTGTCCCTGCTGGTCTAGAATACCATGTAACGGGGTACTTACATTTTCATGGGCTTACTGCCGCTGATCTTGTTCGGCCAGTTTAGCTACTACGTTGTGGATAATTGCCACTTGTATATCCTTCTCCTCAGATTCTACTGCTGTTAACTG
This sequence comes from Tuber brumale, assembly GCA_014065205.1. NCBI lineage: Eukaryota > Fungi > Ascomycota > Pezizomycetes > Pezizales > Tuberaceae > Tuber > Tuber brumale. The sequence continues at coordinate 192,449 of JACCEG010000002.1, forward strand.
TATCAATAAGATAGCTATCTCGCTGTCATGGAGGTCCAGCCATTCTTCCAGTTTCCTTTGTACTTCTATCAAATTTAGTGCATTGTCTTGAGTGCACCTGTTAGCCTATTGAAGGCAAGGTTGGCGGAGTCGATGGAAGTATCAATATCTCACTAAATTCGTGTGAGAGTTATGCCTAAGTGTTAGGCCAAATTCTTTAGGTTAGTCTCTTGCTCCTTTGAAGATTTAGAGGTCCCTGATCTTGATATCTAACGTGCACTAAATACACGGGAAGATCGTGACCCTGAGGGAACATCTCCCCTTCGAAAACCTGGAGTGAGGGACGGAGATTGGCGGAAATGAGGGGCATCACTGGTAGAGAGAATACATGCAAACTGGGCTGAGCCCCCATCATCTGAGATGTCTAGCCAAGTTTCCATTGGTTCTCCTTCTGTAATCCATTTCGGTCCTTTCAGATGTCTTGGCATTTCTGCTATCCCGTTGGAAAGTTTTTCAGATAACTTTAAGCCTAATACTGTGTGGTTGTGTTCCGGGTCTGGTATTTGGTACCCATATTGTAGATCTCCTAGAAACGGTTTGAGGAATTTGATGAATCCTAGGTGTCATAAGAGGTATTCTTTGGGAGTTGGTGTGGAGGGGTTAGGGTGATCCGATTCTGGGTTTAGAACCTGGATTTCTTTTTTCTGAAGGTTAAAAATGTACTTGTAGTACATATAAGAGTTTCTTAGGCCCAAGCTGAAGAAGCTGGTTGTCCTTAGCTAATAGTGCCTAGTTTCTTGTTCTCAGAGTACTGGGTGCTCCAATCAATGTGATGTTCTGACTTGGTTGAACTCCACGTGCAGTGCGGACCATGTCAGATAAGATATATGTGATTAAATTGATTCCTTATTGGGATCCTAGAAAATATTGTGAACGATGTGGGATCTTGTGCAAACACTTCTGCGATTTCGAATAGCTCAGTGTTGAATATTTCTTGAAATGCAAGAATGTAAATGGGACAGTGAGGTGCTGCGAAAATGTAAACATATTGTGAGCTGAGGGTGGAGTTTGAAGTGAACGCATAGTTCATATAGTGAGCTTTGGTAACAGGAGCACTATCAATATACTGTTAGGTAGACACAGATCTCTTGTATAACTGAGGGACATAGGAGTTGGGCAGATACCGAGCTCTTGTATAACTGCGAGATGTAGGCCAAAATCTGCATTCGGAGAATCAGTCGAGAAAGGCTGGTCTCGATTAAATAGGTAACATAAAAGTTTATAAGGTAAATATGTTTATATTGATAAGGTTTCTTGTCCGCTGCTTGATGATGTCTGGAAAGCTCTGGAGGCACTTCAATATTAATATCCCATATCTGAGTGTTCGCATACTACTTCTAACCACTATGCCTCTGAAGTACCACTCTGGTTTTAATATGCAAACATCCAGAATCTTATAAGTGCAAATACCATTTGACCCTAAAACTTATTACACTCTTTTACAGTTGTGGAATTGTATTCCTCCATTGAGATGATAGTGCTATTTGTTATACCAAACAGCGGCCTCCAACTTAGTTGTTTACATAGACTATTATATTACTTTAGTCTTGTTGACTATCATTCCAGTAGTCTCTCCAGTAATGAAGATATCAAGTTCATGCCGGGCCACCTAGTGCCAATCACAAGTCCAAGCCCAATGTGTCAACATGTTAAGGGTCTCCGACTTATCTAGGTCTTCCTATCTGAGCGTGCTTCCCCTTGGTCTACCGAACTCTATAGAGGGGTCCTATTACTAGGACAAATGAACACACGGCTGATCTGAGAAGGGTATGGGTGGATTCGGTATGTCCTTAATAGCCTCTGCTACTGGGACATCTTCTTAGAGTATTTTGCCAAAAACGTCCCTTCACTTTTAGCCTATAATTTAGGAAGCCTACCTTTGAAGCCTAGTATCTCAACCTGCCTTCCGCGGATATCTTCCGTTCCACTTCCCAGAGGTCGCCAAAGGTCCTCTCCGGTATACCCTGTAAACAGCATGTGGTCGCACAGACGGCAGAGACGTATATGGTATCATGAAGTGGGCTTCATTGATGTGACATTGTAGTTACAGGAGGCAACTCACGAAATCTTGCTAATGACTTGCAGGCCCCATAAGGGGGCCAGAGGACAGTGTTAGCACTCCGGAAAACCGAGGGTCTGTGCGTAGTTACCCTACTGTGAGGTCCGTGCAATTTGTCTCAGATTTCCATATGCCTAACATGGTCTCTCTCCTGCCAGGCTTCGCCTCAAATGCCATTATAACTTCTTTAGAATATTTTCTAAATACATTTTAAGACTCACTGTGGTCTGAGTAAAAAACCTTCCACGTTTACTTCGCCAAGGTAGGAAAACCTTTTCCTTACTATATTACTTTTGCCCTTCCTGGCATGTCTGGATTTTCATTATGAAAATTCTCCACAACTTCCTCTGCATTTTCCATACTGGTAGCTGGCTCCCTTATGTTCTCGTCATCTGACCACCCTTGCCCTTTGATGAAGTACTAGAGTTCCCGCTTCTCTTGATAGCGACCACATACTTCGTTTCTGTAAGAGCCAATTTCGCTTCTTAATATTTTCTCAACCTCCAATTGTAGATCGCTGTCAATGTCCTCCTGTTCTCTCTGTAGTTGTTGATGATTCTCATGAACTGCTTCGCGATAGGGTTGTAATAGTGCAATATGGAATACAGGATGAATGTTCTATCAATCGGATATATTTAGCTTGAAAGTTCGTGATCCACGCTTCTTCATGATCTGGAAAGGACCATATAGCTGCGGGCTTAGCTTCTTTGATTTCCATCAGGTGTACATGTTGTTTGTGCTCAACCTTACTTTATCCCCAATCTTGAAGTCTGGCTCTTGTCGAGCTTTATGGTCATAATGTTTCCACTTTCCTTCCTTTGTCTTTTCAAGAGACCCTCATGCTTGTTCATGTATCATTATAATACAGTTTGTGTAGAGTGTTGTTTCTGAATTTTGAGCTTCTCGCTCCATCCTCCACGGTGTCTGTAAAACGACACCGTAGTTCGCATAGAATAGTGACATCTCGTGAACATTGGTTGTGGAGTTGTTATAGGCATGTTCAGCTAGTTGTAGTAGCTGATACTAGTCATCCTGGTTATAGTTGACAAACCTCCACAGGTATCCTTCTAGCACTTGGTTGGTATGTTCTGTTTGTCTATCGGTTTGAGGGTGGTATGCCATTGACATCCTTGGCTTAATTTTCAAAGACTTGCAAAGGGATTCCCGGAATTCTCCTACGAACTTTAGATTCATATCCGCGACGATTTCTGTTGGAAGGCCATGTAGCCTCCATACCTCTTTCAGCAATGCACTTGTCACATCTTTAGCTGTAGCCGATGTCTGTAGTCCGCTGAAATATGCCATCTTTTTGAATCTATCCACTACTACCATTATTTGAGTACATCCTTGTAACTCTGGTAGTTGTGTGATGAAGTCCACTGAGATAAACGCCCATGCCACATAGGGTATTTGCAATGGTTGCAGCCATTCATACTTGGTGTGTCTAGACCATTGATTATGTTGGTATTCATCACAGGATCTTAGATAGTCATTGATCGATTCATCATGTCCTCTCTCGTAAAAGTCCTGCGTAATGATCTCCAAGGTCTTCTCTTGTCCAAAATGTCCTGCGACTTTTGCATCATGACATTCTTCTGTGATCTTGATGTATAAGGCCTAAATATCTGGTACAAATAGTCGTTGCTTATAATATAGTAGATTGTCGGTTAAGGTCCAGTCCATGGAGAAATCTTGTCTCTCATCTCACAACCTAATGAGTTCTTCGCTCCATTGCCTTCAAGCCATGCCTCTCTCGACAGCTTGTTGTATCTCGCTTAAAAAACTCACGATCAAAATGCTTCATACCTTTTTACAGGATAAGTATGTTTGACATTAGAACTTTCTCCAGTACTTCTGAGATATCGTACCAATGTTTGTGGTCTTTAGCCGATGCCTGTAGGTAGCTGAGGTTAGGTTCTTGTTCTTTCACAATCAAGGATGTCATCACTATATTGGTGCTTCCAAATCCTACAGTCCCTCGTTCTGTTTCTTCCAAGTTGTGTAACTGCCCCTCGGGAGATGCAGTAATCGTAGGGTTAACGGGCTTTGTTCTGTACCAAGCCGGTAGCTAGCGAATCAAAGTCCGGAGGCTTTAGCCAAGGTTGTTGAATAGACTTCTTACTGTATCGTAACTACTGAAGTCTCCAAGATGTTTGGTAGGTCTCAAACTTAAGATTCTTGAAACAAACTGAAGAAAGTAACTGTTCAACTAAGTATATTGAAAACTCTGTCTACCGAAGTCTGCTTCCTCTAACATCGAGAATAGCAGTTCTTAAATACACTTCTTAGGCTACCAGAAGCCTTGTTCTCATAACATGTAAGACCCCAAAACGGTAGCCTTGAAACCAAACATAAAACATATAGAGTATCAAACCGATACTCGAAACCAAACATAAAATATATAAAGTATCAAACCAATACTCGAAACCAAACATAAAACATATAGAGTATCAAACCAATACTCGAAACCAAACATAAAACATATAGAGTATCAAACCCTATACTATCAGGCTAGAGGCACACCTCGTTTCATGAAACAAATTCAAAACTCAAACAGTATTAACTGATACATGAAAATCCTAAACCAGTAACCAGTACCGATTACAAGTTGTCTACTTCTATCATGTCTGAGGTATTGACTGTTTCTACCACCAACTGAGCTACGCAATCGCCCATTCTTATTTGGCATTCCACATCCTCAATGTTGAATAGTACGACTTTAAGTTCACCGATGTAATCAGTATCACTTACTCATACTCCATTGGTGATTCTGCTTCGAACCGCTAATCCACTTCTTGGAGCAACCCTTCCCTAAGTTCCTTCGGGTAGCCCTACAGCTATGCCCATCCTTATTACTGCTTGTGCATATTTCTGGACAATCTTATCTTGTATAGCATATAGGTCATGTCCTGCTGCCATTCTTGAGCCCTTTATTAGTAAGTATACCATTTTGCACAATCTCTTGACCCTTTTCATGGGTTCCTTTCCACCTCTTTCAGGTTCCAAATTCAAATCCTTATCTCTATTCCAGTCTTCTCCCTTATTGCCTATCCTCGCTACTAGTGATACCAAGAAATATTTCAGTTTCCAATATTTTCTGTTCACGATACGTAGCTCTCACCTCAGGATGGTACTCCAGCCAGCTACTTATTGTGTCTGGCTTTGTGCCCTTTGTGCCTGGTCAGTATATAATACGAAAATTGTATTCTACTAGCTTCTGCACCCATTGAATTTGATGGCCACTGTAGACTTTGAGGTGTGGAAGCATTGTAGGTTCAGATAGTCAGTAAGGACTCTAATCGGTTTTTCCATCCAGATCAAGTAGCATCTTCATTCTTTATATGCTTCGAGGATAGCGTGAAGTTCCTTATCATGAATTTCGTAATTGCACTCTGCTCAGTTTAATTTCCATGAATGGACTACTACTGGATGTAGTTTTTTCTCCAAATATTGAGAAAGGACGTAACTAAGTGCGAAAGTACTGGCGTCGGTTTCTACTACTACCTCCCTTTCTGGAAAGAAGTGATGTAGTATAAGGGCTGTCATGAATCCATATTTTAGTTCTTCAAAAGCTATATCCTGCTCAACCCTCCATTTGAAATTCTTTGGATGTTCTTGTAATGTCATAGTTATGGGTTTGTAAATAGCTGAGAAGTTTTTTATAAATTGTCAGTAGAAGTTAGCAAATCTAATGAAGACTTGCACATCTCTAACCGACTTAGGTGCTTCCCAAACCATTATGCATTACACCTTGTAGGTGCTCATAGACACCCCATAGACCGCTACAATGTAATCAAGGAATTCTACCTTCTTGGCGTGGAAAGTTGATTTCTTAAGTGATACTGCTAATTGACATTGTCCCGAAATATGGACAAGCATTAATAAGAACGGGGATAGCGGTGGGGCTACCGGAAGGAACTTATGAAAGACTTACTCCAAGGAGTGGATTAGCGGTTCAAAGTGCAAGTTCCTCCGGAGCAGGAGTATTCGATTCCACCTACACTGGTAAACTCAAGGTCGTACTATTCAACCATAAGGATATGGATTGCCAGATAAGAATTGGCGATCGCATAGCCCAACTGGTAGTAGAAAAACTCAATACCTCAGACATTACGGAAATGGACCACTTAGAAGAAAGAGAACGTCAGACCGCAGGATTTGGAAGCTCCGATATAAAGACAAGATCCTTGATCGTTAAAGAATAGGAATCTAACATTTGTTATCTACAGGCATCAGCTAAAGACAACAAATACTGGTATGACATTTCTGAAGTACCGGAGAAAGTTTTAATGTCAAACGCCATTATTCTACAAAAAGGTATGAAGCAATTTAATCCTGAATTCTTAAGCGAGATACAGGTAGCTATCAAAACAGATGCAGCTTGGACGCAACAGAGGGAAGAACCTATTAGGCTACGAGATGAAGAAAAGGATTTCTGCGAGGATTGGACCTTAACCAACGATCTGCTATATTATAAGCAAAGGCTATTTGTATTAGATAGTCAGGCACTATATACTAAGATTGCAGAAGGATATCACATTGCAAAGGTTGAAAGACATTTCAGACAAGAGAAAACAATGCAGATCATTATGCGGGACTTCTACTGGAAAGGACTTGCGGAATAGGTCAACGACTACGTACAATCCTGCGATGAATGCCAACATAATGAATTGTCTAGACATGCTAAGTATGAATTATTGCAACCACTGCAAATACCCTATACAGCATGGGCATCCATCTCAGTGGACTTCATCACAAAACTACCAGAGTCGCAAGGATAGACTCAGATAATGATAGTAGTTGATCGATTGACAAAGATGATACATTTTATCGGACTAGAGACATCAGCTACGGTTAAAGATATCTCAAATGCATTTCCGTGAGAAATTTGAAGGCTACATAGCCTGCCAACTGCAATTGTCTCTAATATGGAGTCAAAGGTCGCACGAGAATTCTGGGAATTCCTTTGCAAAGTGCTGGAAATTAAGGGAAGAATGTTGACAGCATACCACCCTCAAACTGATAGACAAACAGAATGTACCAACTAAGTACTGGAAGTATACCTTCGAAGTGTTGTCAACTATGATCAGGATGACTGGTATCAGGTATTGCTACCAGCTGAACATGCATACCACAATTCCGCTATCAACCCTCATGAGATACTGCCATTTTAGGTAAACTACAGATTCTATCTACAAACAGAGTGGGTAAAGGAGCGAGAAGCTCAAAATCAACTAGCTACACTCTACGCGAACTGGATTAAGACGATACATGAACTAGCAAGGGGGTCACTAGAAAAGAGACAGGAAGGAATGTCAAAATACTACGATCAGAAAGCTAGACAATAGCTGCACTTGAAGATATAGCACAAAGTTATGTTAAATGTAAAAAATATTCGCAGCCAATGAAAATCAAAGAAGTTAAGCCTGAAGCTTTACAGTCTCTTTCAAATTTTGGAAAAATGAGGATCACAGGCCTTCCAGCTCAACATATCCGATTAATGGAACATTCATCCGGCATTCCATATTGCTTTACGGGAACCTTATCGCACATCCGTTCATGGTGATTGTCAACAACTACCTAGAGAACCAAAGGACATTGACGGCAATCTACAATGGGAGGTTGAAAATATAGTAAGAAGTGAAATACATTCTTACAGAAAATGGGTATGCAGCTGCTATCAGGAAAAGTGAGAACTGTGGTACTTCTTCAAATAGCAAGGGTGTTCAGAAGATAAGAACACACATGAGCCAGCTATCAGAATGGAAAATGCAGAGGAAGTTGTTGAAAACTTTCATAATGAAAATGTGGACATGCCAAGAAGTGCAGAAGTAAGATAGTAAGGAAAAGGTTTTCCTACCGTGGCCATGTAAATGTGGAAAGTTTTTTACTTTGTCTATACTAAGTGTTAAAATGTATTGAAAATATATTATAGAGGTTATAATAGCATTCAAGACGAAGCCTGGTAGGAGGGAGCTCATGTTAGGCATATGGAAATCTGAGACAAGTGCACAGACCTCACAGTAGGGTAACTGCACATAGACCCTCGATTTACTGAAGGTCAACACTCCCCCTCCGGCCCCTGTATGGGGCCCGAACGTTATTAGCGATATTTCGAGAATTGCATCCTGTAACTAAAATGTGACATCAATGAAGCCCACTTCATAATACCATATACGTCCCCGCCGTCCGTCTGACTGCATGCCGTTCATAGGATATATGAGAGAGGACCTTTGGCGACATCAGGGAAGTGGAACGGAAGAAATCCGTTTGAGGCATATTGAGATAGTGGGATTCAAGGTTAGGCTTCCTAAACTATGGGCCATAGGTGATGGGATGTTTTTGGCAAAATACTCCAAAAGGATGTCTCAGTAGTAGAGGCTATTGAGGATATACCAAATCCACCGATACCCTTCTGAGATCAGCTGTATGTTAGTTGGTCCTAGTAATAGGTCTCCTCTACGGAGGCCGGTGGACCAAGGGGAAGCACACTCAGAAAGGAAGACCTAGATAAGTCGGAGACCCTTAAGATGTTGACACATTGGGCTCAGACTTGCGATTAGCACGAGGTGGTCCAGCATGAAACTAATCTCTTCGTGACCAAAGTGACTACTAGAATTATAGTTAACAAGACTCAAGTAATATAATAGTCTATGCAGACAACTAAGTTCAATACCGCTGTTCGGTATAACAAATACGGCAGTCATCTCAATGGAGGGATACTATTCCGTAACCGTCCAAGTGCCTGAGAAGTTTCATGGTCAAACAGTGTTTGCACTTATCAGATTCTGGACATTTGCGTACTAAAACCAGAATGGTACCTTAGAGGCGTAGTAGTTAGAAGTAGTCCACGAATACTCGGATGAGTGATATAAATATCGAAGTGCCTCCCAAGCTTTACAGACACCATCAAGCAATGGAGAAGAGATCTTGTCAATAGTACATTCTTTTACGCTTTAAACCTTTTCCTTACTTATTTTTATCAAGACAAGCCTTCCTCAACTGATTCTCCGAATGAAGATTTTGGCCTACGTCCCTCAGTTATACTAGAGTTCAGCGTCCACCTAACAATATCTCTCACCTACCCATGTTAAGTAGGCTGAAGCCATGAGCTCACCAGGCTATATCTATCCACAAGAGCTTTCTCCTCACTGACAAATAACTTATACTTTTTTTCTATGCCATCTTTCCTACTCCCTCGACCCTTGATTGCATGACATAAGGTTGAATACACAATGCAACAAGTTGCAACAATCATCCTCCGATTTGGAGCAAGACCATCATGCAGCTCTCTCTTGATCCAGGTTATTGTCCTATGTGTTTTTCTTCTAGTGTAAAGATTTCTGGAAGCTGTAGTGGTTTTGAAAGAACTGGTATTTTATTGTAGAATGTCTCGTGCAGGATATAGTAGAATGGGAATTCAAAAAACTTTTATTAAAAGTATTGGACTGCAATCTATTTTATCTACTACTATAGTGGTTGGATCTTATGCCATCATTTATCATACTTTGGCTGTTATTTTAAGATCTGTTCTGTTATAGGTTAAGTGTAGTCTTGGGATTACGCACTATCCACATTTCTGCAGCCACTCTCGCAACTCAGGAATCTCGCAACGCTGGAAGAGACCGTAACTTGGATCTCAGTACGAGTATTGTATTGGTACAGTAAATTCACTTGCCTCACACAACACCCATACCAGTAGTCTACTGCTCGAGTGATGGTTTTGTCCGAGACAAGGGCACCGGCAGTCTATGATACTGGTAAACCAAACCGGGGGCAACGGTCTAATAAAAAGTCATAGGGTATACGTGCAATTCCGATTTGTGGCTTTATTCCTTGGTTCCTCTTCCATTCACTCCCTCCTAGAAACTCACCCTATCCCCCTGCGATAGAACTGATACTTTCGGGATCGACATAGTAAATATGTATTCTGGGTACTCCAGTAGACTGCCAGCACGAGTACGAATACAGTACTATCTGCCCCCCCCCCAATCTCTTGGCAGATCACGTGAGCGCTATCGTTGAAGAAACTTTCTGCCCTGGGGCCTCTCTTTTTTTTTTTCCCTCCCTTGGTTTTAATTTTCTCCTTCTCGCCCCACCACCCCACCGCCAACTGTCGAGGTGGATATTTCCTCCCATAACTCTACTCTTCCCGTTTAAAATTGGATTTTCTTCTCATAATTCCTCCCCCTCCATTATACTTTTCATTTCATTTCCTCCATATATTTTCTCCCTTGTCATGCTCCAAGCACTCGGCAGAGGAATTCACCGCCGGATTGTGCGCCAGAGCTCTGGGGTACGACTGACCTCCGAGACACCTCGTATACCATGGCTATGCCCTTCGCCATACGTATACCACAAACCAATTCGGTGGTCCTCTTCAAATGCGAGGGTTATTAGTTTACCTTCGGAAACACCCCCGAAACCCGCTGATCGATCCTACTCCACTGCCGCCGCCCCCTTAGAGCTTTCAGATATCGACACCTCCACTATATTCCCCCCGCTGAGACAGGATGCAGCACCATATTCTATTCCAATTGAGCCTTTAGAGCCCTTGGATCCTTCACAGCTCTTAGTATTCGAAACCCCGGCCGCCCCGGAGGAGAGATGTGTGAGGAAGTCACCTGCGGGTGTCTCATCCGATAAGGCCGAAGTTCTTGCGACTTTTAGCGCTTGTATCAAATTTGGGGCGGTAGCAAGAGCGCAATTGATGCTGGAGCAAATCACCAAAAAGTGTATAGAGGAAAAGGATACCGAAGTTCTCATTGATGCTCACAATATTTTTCTGAAGGCCCTGTTGGATCAATATAGCAATTCCGATGATCTCCGTGATCTTAAAGTGTTTTTCATGTGGTTCGAAAACAAGATGAGAGTGGAGTACTTAATCAAAGGGAATGCAGTTACCTTTGCCCTATTACTTAAGGGGAGCTTGAGTATTCCTGCAAAGGATGCGAGCAAGCGATATCTAACGGAATATGTAAACTTATGGAGGTACGGTATGGGGAACGTTGTGGATGTCCTCGAGTGTACTGTGTTGGATAATGAAGAAGTTCTCAAAATAGCAAAGGTGAGATCCACAAAAGGCTTTCACCTGTGCTGATAGACTAATAGGTATAGATTTGCCGTTTGAAAATCAACGAGCTCAGTGAGACTTGCCGAGAACTTCTGAAGGAACAGAGGAAGTCCTATCCCAAACCGCCGATTCTCGGGGTCCCAGACGCGAAGCCTACGCCGGTGAAGGGTCTAGGACTGGCAGCTGTTAAATCTTCACTCAGATCATTAATTGATCTCGACCACATACCCTTCCGAGAGCACGACATAGATATGGATGATAAGGAATTTCAAATTGAAAGGCAGAAATTACTTGAGGAGCATGCGGTCGACAGCGCTCGGGAGCGATGGAAAAAGGATTTTGAGAGTCTGAGTGAGAAAGGCATTATCAAGCAGGATGTGGAGATCAATAGCCTCCTCTGGGAATGGCATCAAGCACTTGTTCCTTTGATTTGTGAAGAACTCAATCGAGTCCGTTGCGCAGAGGAAATTGGGGCCAAGGCTGCTGGGGCGGTGGATAGGTGCCTTTATGGACCTTTCTTGCGAGTAATAGAACCGGATAAGCTTGCTGCAATAACTATAATCGAGCTCTTGCGAATACACACACTCAACGGTGTAGGGACCGGGTTGAAGGCGTCCCGGGCTGTTCTACAACTTGGGAGAGAGGTGGAGTTGGAGTATCTAGCTCAGGAAGTTGGGAAGCAGAGGGGTTCAGGGGTTTTCGCGAATATGTCGAAAGCGGACTTGGCAGAAATCTTTCGAGACAGGCCGGCTTTCAGGCGACTGATTTCTAAAAGTAGACGTACGGGTGATCCGGACTTCGAAAGGATACCTGAATGGCCTGATAATGTGAAGGCCAAGGTATAAACCCCTCGCGGTGCATCCTATGTTTTTTGGGGGATAGACTGACTCGGTGATTATTTAAAGTTGGGAGGAGTTTTAATTTCGATGCTTATTCATGTTGCCAGAATTCCGGTCGAAGCTGCAGTGCCCGGATCAGCTGAGGAAACTGAATCACCTGAAAAAATTGTCCAGCACCTCCCAGCGTTTCACCACTGTTATGAGTATCAGAGGGGCCGAAAGCTTGGGGCTATCATGCTTCACCCTGAGCTGGTCAAACGGTTAGGCACAAATGACCTTAGTTTCACAGCAATAGGAAAATCCCTTCCGATGGTTGTTACTCCCCTCCCTTGGACTGACTGGGATGAAGGCGGGTACTTCTACACTCGCTCGAAGGTTGTTCGTATCAGGGAATCCATCGAACAAAAGCAATACGTTAAGGCCGCTGCACAGAGGGGTCACCTGGATCACTTATTCGCCGGGTTGGATGTGCTGGGTCGGACCGCTTGGAGAATTAACCAAAGGGTTTTTGACGTCGTTCTGGAAGTTTGGAATCAGGAGAAAGCTTTTGCAAAAATCCCTGCGCTCAATCCGGATATTGATTTTCCACCAGAGCCGGCGCCAAACGTCGACCCAAAGGTTAGATGGAAATGGGCACAGGAGATGAAGAGGCTAAATTCAGCCCGAAATAATAGCCACTCTACAAGATGTGATGTCAACTTCAAGGTCGAGATTGCGAGAGCGGTTAGTATTTCCTTCACGGCCTGTTGTGTCGGACTCTGAACTAACTGAATGGATAGTTTCTATTTGAGGAATTCTATTTTCCGCATAACATAGATTTCAGAGGCCGAGCCTATCCCATCCCACCGAACCTCAATCATATTGGGAATGACCTTTCTAGAGGTCTATTGATGTTCTCCAAAGGGAAAGAAGTGACAGAAACAGGTCTGAGATGGATGAAAATTCACTTGGCAAATTTGGCGGGATATGATAAAGCTAGTTTTACGGATCGCGTGGCATTTACCGAGAAGCATATTGAAAATATTCGCGATTCGGCTGAGAAGCCTCTTACAGTAAGGAAATCTCAAACCAGTGTTCCTCATCCTATCGAGCTAACAAATCATAGGGTGATCAATGGTGGCTGAAATCAGAAGACCCATGGCAATTGCTCGCGGCCTGTTTTGCTTTGACTGAAGCCCTATCGTTAGAGGACCCGACCAAATACGAATGCCATATCCCGGTTGCGCAAGATGGAACATGTAACGGGCTACAGCATTACGCGGCATTGGGGGGGGATGTGGCTGGTGCGAGACAAGTGAACCTGGAACCTTCAGACAAACCCCAGGATGTTTACACGGGCGTTGCGGAGTTGGTGGAAGCTTCTGTTGAGCGCGATGCGGAGGACGGTGTGCCAGCAGCTCTTGCGTTGAAGGGCCTCGTTACCAGAAAGGTGGTTAAGCAAACAGTCATGACAAACGTTTATGGCGTTACTTTCATTGGCGCGAAGGCTCAGATTGAGAGTCAGCTCAGAGGTATTGGGAGCCTTGATCAAGCGGGTATCCCGGTACTCAGCCTGTACTTGACGAAAAAAGTCTTCGATTCTATCCAAGAAATGTTTACGGGTGCAGGTGCGATTCAAAATTGGCTTGTTACGTGCGCCAAAAAGATCTCTAGATCTGTCCGACCAAATCAAGTGGAACACCTGAAGGATCACAAGACTGGCAAGGATAGCGTGCACTTTATGACAAGCGTTGTATGGACTACACCCTTAAGATTACCAGTTGTACAGCCATACCGATATATGGCCTCCACCGCAATTACTACCAATCTGCAAACCGTTTACATCAACGACCCTCACATCATCGACAGAGTGGATAGTAGAAAGCAGATGACGGCCTTCCCCCCAAACTTTATTCATTCCCTCGACGCCTCGCACATGCTGCTTTCGGCATTGAATTGCGCCGCGGCAGGTCTAACGTTTGCCAGCGTGCATGACTCGTTTTGGACGCACCCTTCAGACGTCGACGAGATGAATCGTATTCTGCGAGATTCCTTCGTCGCATTGCACGGGAAGAGTATTATGGAGAACCTGAAGGCTGAATTCGAAGAGCGTTACAAAGGTTTCAGAACCCTCGCTAAGATTATGGCAAACACTCCATGTGGGAAGAAGATCAAAGCGGCTCGTAAAAGCTACGCAACAATGACCTTCGGCCGCACTAACCTGACAGCGGTTGAGGACCTCCAATGGGAACTTAAGAGGTGGACTCTAATGCAAAGCCCCGACCCCAGCGACCAAAATATAGCAGCGGAGATGGTGACCCCAAGTGTCATCTTGGAGAGCTACGGGGGACTCAAAGCTAACGAGTTGCCAGAGAATACTGGTAGCCTTGGTTCGAGTGCGAGCAATGATGGCTCTGCAAGTTTGGGTGATCAAAGTGAGGATGAGGGATCAATTGTGGACCAGGGGGCTATCCTGGGGCCAGCTGAGGAGAATGATGACGAATATGAGGAGAGCGCTCCACTTGATGAGGATATGGTGTTTGGAGACATGGAAGAAGGCTCGAGGATGCCGGGTACCGCTGGCGGTGAGGATGTAGATCAGGATTGTGCATCCACGAAGAAGAGATCCAGAGCGAGGGAGGAATTGGACGAGGATGGAAATGCTATTCCTCACAATAAAAAAAGTGCCGGGGGGACTTCAAGGCATAAGTTGGCCTACACCCCAGTATTGAACGTATGGGTGGAGCTCAAGTTCCCCGACCTACCGCCTAAGGTAATTCAATCTCTCCCATCCACTCAAAAAGTAAACTTACCGCTCACTCACGTCGCCCCAATAGGGTCAATTCGATGTAAGCAGGCTTAAGAATAGCGAGTACTTCTTCTCATGAGTTGCTACTTCTCTTCTGACCTGCCATCACCCGCTATTTGGCTGATATCTCCCTCCCCTCTGTTCTGTCCTGTCTTGATGTGCCATGGATTACGGATGCATTGGGTTTGCCTTGGAAAATGGAAGTATATAGTTGTGCGCCTGGTTGGGTTTTATTTTCTATTCTCTTATGCTTTTCCTTCATGCATTCATATACCGGTAGGGGTAAAACGGGCCAGGTTTTCTTTTTAATTTTCTTTCTCTTTTCTTTTTTTCCATTTAAATCTTTTTTAAAAATTTCCCTTTCTCGCTCTTGTATAGTACCATGGATTTTGGACCTTTGTATAAAATTGAAAGGGATATACCGGTACCTCTGGGTAGCCACGAACTGTGAAGGATAGGGTAGTGCAGGGTCATACATGGGCAACCACGCCGCAACAGTTACGGGTGTTAGTCTAACCCTAGTCCGTCCGACCACATACCGGTGATAGATAGTGTAACCTCCCGTGGGGCGCTGAGAGCTACTGGTAGCACATGACTGAGGCCTCCCCTCGAGAATCTAGTTCTCCGCTTTGGTGGGCCAAATAAAAGGTTCACAACTTGGTTGGTTTTGCCATAGAATCATTTTGGGCGTTACCAATGATGGGGGATGGTAAGATAGAGTACTCGAGTACTCGAGAAGAAGTGTCGTGGACTTTGACACATACCGGTACTGTACGAGTACTGTACCGGTGGGGAGGGGGGGGGCGAGCCGAGGTCCGGAAACTTCCACAAGCTATATAACAGCACTTGTACTCGTACAGTACTGCACGGGGTATGTAGGAAGCTCGGAGTGTTCCATGAGAGGCTAGCTACGCCGTGCATGTAACTTATACCCGTACTGGTGCTCGAGTAACTCATGGTTGAGGTAGAAATCCTCAAATCCCAAGGCGAGGCGAGGCGGTCTACTACCGGTACAGTATCGCACCCCTGAATCTTGCGTAACTACTCGAGTACGAGTAAGGCACGGCGATCCTGGTGTAACTTCAGCTCTAATGGGCCTGGGATCGTGCTCGAACCAATCCTTCTCCCAACCCCACCTCACCTTATTATCTCTTTCCCCACTCTTCTTCTTCCTCTTCCCCCACCCTCCTCCGGATTTTATTGAAACAACAACAACAACAACAATGCCATTCCTCTCCCTCCCGAACGAGATAATCCTGCAAATTGCTGAAGACTTGTCCCCGGCGCAACTCAATTCCTTATTGCGGGTAAACCGCCGTCTCGCAAACCTCATCCCGCACGTCCTACTGGAAAGCCTCTTCCGCACGCGCTCACCGCACCTCGGTGCCCGCGCGCTCTTCAATGCAGCAGAGCGGAATGACTGGCGAGTCGTTAAGCGCCTTGTCGACCGCGGGATCTTCACCTTCGCTGACGACGGATTACTGCTTAATCGTGCGGTCGAAGAGACGCGCAGCGAGCGGGTTGTGGCCACGTTGCTGGCATACGGTGTTGAAGCGGATGCTTGTATGCCTAGCGGGGCACAGCTTGAGGGAACGCCGCTGTGGATCGCGGCCAATTTGGGTTGCCGGGATATCGTCAGGTTGTTGTTGGGGAGGAAAGACGTTGATCCGAACGGGCGGGCTGGTAGGGCGCCATTGATCGCAGCTGTCAAGAGGAATGATGTTTCGATGGCGAGACTACTACTATGCAACCCCTTGACGAGGGTCAGCCCCGCCGGCAAGGATGGGGAAGTGCCGTTGCAGATTGCGCTGGAGAAGGAGCACCTGGAGATGGTCTTACTACTCATAGTGGACGAGCGGATCGACGTCAACGCGACTTTCAATGCAGGATGGTCGCCGCTGCACCTGGCTGCCAGCACGGGTAACGAAACTATGGTGCGCGTCCTCTTATCAGACCCAAACATCTCTGTGAACGTGCAAAACCACCGAGGCTGGACGCCGCTGCACCAAGCCGTCTATCAAGACTTCGTAGTAATAGCGCGGATCCTCCTTTCGGACGAAAGATCGGACGTCAATATCGGCCCACCATACCACCGCACAGCCCTCCACATCGCAGTCCAAAATGGAAACTTGGCCCTTGTGCAACTCTTGCTAAACGACAAGCGCACGGAGGTGAATCTCGGCCCGCCCTACCACAGCACACCTCTGCACTGGGCCGTCCAACAGGGAAACCTGGATATCTTGGGCCGCCTGCTGCAGGACCCGAGAATCAACGTCAACGCGGCGGATCATACTGGCCAGACGCCGTTGCACCTGGCGGTCACAGCCCCCAGCGAAGACCCGCTGGAGTACTTGCTGAGGGACGGGAGAGTCGACGTTAATGCTGTGAACTCCTACGGCAGGACACCGCTTGACATTGTGGTGAATAATGGCAGGGAGAAGGCAGCTTCCGCGCTGATTGGCAGGAGGGGTTTGGTGACTGAGATGGAGAGGAAGAATAGGAGGCAGAAGGGTGTGTCCTTGCTGTCGTCGATTGACTCGGTGGTTAGGGGTGGGGGGGTAGTGTTCATGCCCGTTGCGCATCAAGGAATTGGAGAGGTCGCGAGGGGTAAGGTCGAGATGCCGGTGCAGAAAGGATTCGGGGGGAGATTGAAGGATGTGGTCGCTGGGCTCACGATGCGAAGGAGAGATGAGCCGTGGTGAATCAATGAGATATTTCTTAGCGTGGGGTGGTCGCGCTGCACAGTGGTATCGTACCGGTATTGTAGGTTGGCCCAGCTAGGCTACGCGCTGGTGCGGTTAGTCTAGCTCGTTCACGATTTCCTTCAATATATATATATATATAGTGATCGGCGTCTCGCGCTGCCAGAGCTACGATAGGATTGCCACGAACAAGCTCGGGGAGCGCCAGAAGTCCAAGCAGTCATTGGGTGACTCCTCCTGTAGCATGCGTCTATTATACCAAACCGAGTTATATAGAGAGTAGTTATAGTTATTCACACCATGGACACGATACCGAGGCAAACTTTCGTAGAGGGCAGACTTTGCAAAAGGGGGTTTTTTTTTTGTCCACCGTAGGTACTGATACCGGGCCAAGCTTGGGAAAAGCCTGTGTGGGACCA
The DNA here is from genome assembly GCA_014065205.1 of Tuber brumale. NCBI lineage: Eukaryota > Fungi > Ascomycota > Pezizomycetes > Pezizales > Tuberaceae > Tuber > Tuber brumale. The sequence goes on from JACCEG010000002.1 coordinate 210,368, forward strand.
CACGACCCAAGCGATACGATCCTCAGAATAGTGCCGGAGCCGGGGACTGGCAAAAAACGCAGGATATCGTGTATACAACACACAGCTACGCATCGAGGGCCCACGGCCCACGCATCGGGAAAGGAAATATCGACCGCTACGAGTAGAGTAAAATACCGTACGAGCAGACCCTTCCGCTCGTGCTGCATTCGGCTTTACCAGTCGCCAGGCTGTGTGCCTGACAACCGTTAACTTCCCGGTGTAGATGGGAGTGGCAGCGATACAAGCCGGGACCCACAGTGGGGGAGAGTGGTACGAGGAAGAGTGAAGAAGAAATTGAAGAGAAGGAGGAAGAGAAAAGAGTATGAGGTCGTGGGAACCGCCCGGGACCGAGAACCTGAATCTAGGCTGAATATCTAGGGATTCCCTGGATGTTCACCCTTCTGAACATCATTCTCCTCCTGTGATTTGACTTTTTTGGCTCTCACTTCTGCCTTTGCACTCATGATAGAGCACTTACTCTGAGAAACTCTGATTAGCCGAACTGGACTCCACTAGTGCCTGTTGGGCTCTTTGCCCATTGTGAAAATGGTGGTGGTCGTGATGGTTGTTTGTAACTGTCTTTCAATGAATGTGCTGGACGATTTTGAAAGTAATCGGAGCATAGGTACCCTGACTGAAGTGAAGGGGTAGGTTGCGACTACCTGTGAAGGTTCCGATTATACCATGACAGGATCACTTACTCTTCCCATTCCGGATACTTAAAAAAAAATCCCCCTCCCAGAGAACGATATATATTTCTCTAGAGCTCTAATAAGCAGGTAAACTGAAAATACCTATATTGTTGTGTCATGCTATTATTGTTGGAGAGGTGTGTCTGCTGATGAGAGGCGGAGGAGAAGATGATGAAGGAGGAGGGGATGGAGGTGGGGGTGGAGGTGGGGAGGTGGGGTGAGGGGAGGTGGGAGAGGTGGGAGAAGACATTGGTAGTGTCAAATGAACAGGCCAGTGGATGATCATAGTTTCTCACTCGTCCACCGGTCTTTGACAGTCCAGATAATTCGCCCCCCAGTTGTATTTTATGAGCAGATTTTGCAGCTGGCTAACCGAAGGAAAACACTCAACTATCTCCTCACTTAGGAAGCTAATTTAGGGCAAATGCTTGCCTGATGAGTGGGCTTTTTTGAGTTGGCGTTCAACTACACTTTTGGTTGTAACAGCTGAACTCAAATAGGCACTTTCGGCGTAGCTCGTTTGACATTGCAGTGTTAGCAATAAAGTAGACTAACAAAAAAATACATACAACGTAAGAAATTGGAATTGGAATGGATGCCCAGAACGTTCCAGAGCCTATAAAACCTCAAAGAAATCAAAAAGAAAGTATTGAACTACAAGCAAAAACTCCCCTGAAAGATCATCTGTCACCAGTAGAATTACCATCCCAAGCAACCAGACTACCAAGAAACTCCCAAGAACAGGTCCAGATATAATTCTGAGGCAATTCACCTTGAGCCTACCCAACAATCGCCCGGCAAGCAATGCACCTCATATTTCCCTTACCACTCTCCTTTAAAAGTCTGTCGTAACATCCTCCACAGATCATATCCCCACAAACAAACTCAAACTTTACCACACACCTTCGGCAACTCGGACACAGCTCCTCCTTTCTCATCCTGTTATTCCAGACCTCTGGTTTGGATGCGACTTCGGGTACGGGTGGGGGGGACATATCCTCAACCTCTCTCTCAGGATCACATTCCAGGACACTAGCTAGGCGGAGAATGTGCTCTTGAGGTACTACTGGAATAAGGGGTACTGGAGCCCTTCGCTTGGAGCTCGAACCCCGCAATGGGGAGGGGTTTGCTCCATGCTCCAGCTCCGAGGCTGAGGAGGGTCTTCTGGGTGGAGGTTCCGATGGTGGGAATAATAACCGCCCAGTTGGGGTCCGACTCCTTACCATACTCTGAGCTCGAAGAATTGGAGTTGGGGTACTTGCCCTACTGCCTGGGGAGATCACAGACTTTGAGCACGACCGTGCCGATGGCGGGGTTGTTTGCCGTTTTTCCTCAGGGGTGGTTGGACTTGACGGTCGTCGAGACACCCACTTGAGTTTGGAAGCGATTGTTGGAGTTCTAGGACCTTCAGAGAGTTCACGAACCCAAATTTTTGATGCCCGGATGCGTGCCGGGAGCTTGCTCTGCCCTTTCATCAGAAAGGGCTTTCTTTCTGTTGTTGGGCTTTGGTAAATGCTTTTTTGAGGTTTGGATTCTGAGATTTGCTCCAACTTCGATCTCAATTTCCTTACCGCATTCTCTTTCACCCTTCGCACTTCCTCCTCCGCGTTCGGTTCCGTCGGCCTTTCTGATCTCTTTGGGCCCTGTGTTTCCTTTTGTTCCTCTGGGTCTTTCGGTCTCTGTGCACCCTCTGGCTCTTCCGCATCCTTTGGGTGCCCCAGATCCCATGTCTCGCCTAGCTTCTGGGCATCCTTCTCAGCCAATAGCACCTCCTTTCGCGTCTCCCTTTCAATCGATGCATCTGACAGATCCTTCCTTACAGGCAGCTTAGCAGCTATCTTGGGCTCGCCCGAACCAAACCCACTTTCACCGCCTTCCTCCCCATCACTCTCCTCCCCCTCACCTCTTCGCCCGAAACAAGGCACACCAAACCTCATAATCTCAATCTCCTTCGGCGCCTCAGGCTTCAAAGTCATAACCTGAGACGGCAAAAGTGGCTTTGGGGTCGGTTTCCAAGCACCTCTTCCGCGTACGGCAACTTTCGGACTCTCGCTCCCCCGATCCCCGTTGGTGTTTTCCGAATCTTCGTAGTTTTTTTCAACATCTTGCGAAGTGTTTGTAAGGGCCATGTTTTTTCTTCTTTTCTCCTTTCTTTCTTTCTTTCTTTTTTTCCCTTGACGTGTGGTGTGTGGAGTAAGTAACATGTGTGAAGATGGAAATTTGTTCGTAGGCTGCGGGAAAGCGGCTTGGCTTTTTGGGCCTTCTTCCAAGCTGTAAAGTATTCAAGAGGGGCCCTATTGAATTCTTAAACTTGGTCCGAACCCTGGTTTTCAGCCCTAGACTATTGGAATCTCAAGGCAAGTTATCTGTCCTCCGAGTGATTCTCTATGGTGTCTATCTATCAAAAGTGTGTTTCTCAGGCTATTCAGAGCGGGAATAGGTCTTGGAATGGGATTTTGAATGATTGCGTGCTATCATAGTCTAAGCTTTAGTTTCTTTCGGCCGAAGGTGCCCGCTGTAGATCTAAGTCTTGAAAAGACCCGGGATGGTAAGCCCGGGTAAACCTGGTTGTAGATCTATGTGGACAGTAAGCTTGAGTTGCAGTGGCAGAACATGTAAGAGGATTATTTCGAGAGTAAAAAAGGAGTAATGATGATCTGGATTGTCATGCATTAGTACCAGTGGCTAAGAGTATATACGCGTCATATCGTAGGGGCGGGTATCGGGATCGGGTGAGAGAATATTTAACGTGGCGCACTCTGGGCGGGGCTTTTGACAAGCGGGCTTGTTGTCTCAGCCTTAAATTTCGGCGTAAATATTAGTATCATAGCTGAAACTAGCTTTTGTCCACGGCAAGCGTTATAATATTATGATTCAAGACGTCTACGAGTATAGTGTGCACCAGGGCAATTGGGACAGGGGACAGCTCGGCACCAAAATGGGGGGGGGGGTACCTATTTTCAATTCTCATTCGCATAATACAAGTGTCATAGCTCCCATCATGATTGCCAAACCATAGTTTTTTATCGCAAGGCATGGTAAATAACAGAAACGACAAAGTAGAAAATATACTATGCCAGTTATGTCTTCTCTCGTTCTTCTGTAATTGTTTCCATGTTATCAGTAGTCTGCGTTTATCTCTTATTCTAAAAAAATAATTATAAGATAAATTTTGTTCCAACCATTATGCACTATTAAGTCTGGCTTGAGAACGATAAAAAAAAAACCATGCAGAGTTGTGGGAATTGAACATACACATTTTTTTTTTTTTTTGGAATTTGTAGCTGAATGCCGAGTGTCTCCCCCATCGCGATCTCCTTGGAGCACACGATATGCGTCCCGAACCATACTTGAATATTTTTGGGTGGCGTTTGTGGTGATATATTCTCACCCGGTTCGACGTTTAGCTCGCGCTTTGGATTTTTTTTTGGTACTGGTGGTGGTGTTCCTGGAGGGTTGGATTCTAAGGGCCTTGCGAGTAGGGTTTTCCACATATGTATGATTGTGTGTGATGGGAAAGTCAAATGTAACGAACGAGAAGATCTGATCAGATATGTTGCACTACTTTTCATTCTTCAACCCTATCCTCTCCCTCCTGCCAACAAGGAAGCATATCATATCATATGATACCTAGAAGGCGGGGCACGGAATGGGGAGGAAGTGAGGGAGGAAAAACGAAGAGAGCGAAAAACGACTCAGCAGATATCTCTGACTTGGTGAGGAATCCCGGGAGAAAGTTTCCTGTGGGGTATCCACATCACCTGGAGATGGGTGTTATTGGGCCAGTTACAAATAGAGCAAATAGTTTCCAACCTCCCCCCCCTTGAGATCTCGAGGAACCCCGGGTAATGTCACACACGTACTTCACATTGGCTCCGCTGCTGCTGCGGGACAGTTCTCGTAAGATAAATATTTGAATTGCGGTGTTCTGCGACAATGATAAATACATTAAGGAATGAAATTGGGGATCGGGGGTGTCGTAGTTGCTAACTTGTTGTCCTACCATATTTTGGAACATCACTATTTCTCTTACTCCTCATTCATTATATCTTTGATTGGATTGAAATTTACATAGAATGTATAGATTTCTATTCTCTATCTATCTGTGCTATCAGAATTGTATTTATACTAATAATTGTTGCTACATTAGGAAATATGCTGTTTTCAGAAATATAGCATATTTCTTTATTGTGATTTGCCAAACAGGACCTAAGAAACAGATAAAAATAAATGTTGTAAGCTTTAAAGAAATCCTGCTATGGTGCAGGCTGTCTATACTGTTAGGTAAATATTTTGCAACAGGAGATGGCTTGGTATTAAAGATTATGTATGTAGGTTCAACTCTCGTTAAGATTATAGTTATTAGATTTATTGTCAAACCACAGTAATCATGAAAAATATTTATGTAATATAGATATATGAGATGAGCTTGAATCTCTTAAGAATAAATATTAATTGATTAATTATTTCATAAGTATCTTTTTTGCTGATGAAGGTGGCAGTGTCTGGTCCATATTGAGCATATTGGATAGGCGATAGTGACCAATAACAGCAGGTTTGTCCTGCAATCCTCTCTCACTATTAGGCTGTATCTGGGAATTTCTCCTGTTAAATTGTATTCAGTTAAGGATTACTTCTCCAAAATCTGATGGAAGCTGACTAGATTTGTTGGTAACAAGTCCTAGGAATATTCGGTGGAATCTAAGAAATCCTCTAAACCATCTAGTTGAAAAGTTAAAACTGATAAGTGGTTCCATTGAATAGGTTTTGGTAAATATTTCTTTACTAACTCAACAAAACCATCCTCTTCAAATGAATCCTCCTGTCGCTCATCGTACCTGAAATCTATCATACAGCTGTTTCTCCATTTCCAGCTATTTTTTCTTTTTTCCTCGCCTACTTTCTCTTTGTTGTCTCTTACACAGCTCAACATATTTACCAACTGCTTCCTCCTTATGCTACCAAGTAATACTAATTCCTAATATCCAAAATCACTGGATTATCTCAATATGCATTGGCTTTCACAAAATTGTAGGCCCACTTAGTATTGATAGTGCATTTTAATAGGAAAGAACTCGGAGCCTATTACTAATACTATATGATTGATAGGAGTTTTTATCAAGCTTTGACAGTATCCTCGGCTCTTCTAAAAGTAATTTCCTCTTAAGACCAGGCTTTTTCTTTATGCTGCACAAAAACTATTGGCTGGAAGTACTAGTAGCTCAAATACTGGCTGGACATTTGTTTATCCTGCTACTTTTGATAGCATTGCTTAGTTCTGTTTTGCCTGAGTAGACTATAATATGTATTATTGTATTCGCTGTCACAATTTGTAACTATTTGTTGTATTTTATTCTATTTATTATATATATAGTATCTAGTATTGTTTATAATTTTTCCGCTTCTGTTCTGCCACATGGATCATCTTGATAGTTTTCAGAGCTGACATTCAGACTCATAGTAGTAAACCCTAGTCATTAGGGCTGAGATACTAATTTCATTTTAAAAAAATAGAAACTTTCCATACACCTAACCTTATGTCAACATACTAGTACAAGGTCCAATTATTCTAGTTTTTAAAGTAGTGAGATAGATAATAATAGAATAGTGCTCACTATATAGGAAAATATTATTGTAACAGAAATAAAGACAAGAGAAACATGGAGTTTACCTTGGGTCTATTTATATTGCCCAAAATGCGAAGTCCATTCTTACTTCTTAATGATAGGAGTTCGAAGCTAGTTTTGGTTGAGTGGATACAAATTGCTAAATATTGTCATAGTTATACATCATATATTCAATTGTTGAATGGGCAGCTTTAATATCTAAGTCTGCTGCTAATTGCAAAAAGGTTTTTCTATAACCCTTAAGACTCTCCTGTAATGCTACCATAAGAGCTAGTGAGACTTCTGAATATTCTAGTATCACTTTAGAACTATGAAGATGATCTAGATTTCCTAAGATAGTATAAAGATCTGAGAAATCAGTTGAGTCACTCACTTATTCTTGATAATAATTTAATATATTTAGCTAATATTAATGACTCTTCTTCAAATATGACCTATAATTACCTTCACCTTTCAACAAATTTTACAAGCAGAATTTGAATACACTTTCAGACACTTTACAATATCTATCCAATTTTTTCTGGTAAAGAGATGGAGTATAAGAATTGCTAATCAGAGCTCAAGAAGTATCTCAATCGGAGTTCTTGATCAAACCATTACAAAGGTCTTCAATAAAAGAGTTGAGGGGAAATAGGTAAATTTTGTATAGGTTTGAAATATTTGATCTCGAGAGGAATACTGGAAGGAGAGTTAACAGTTTCAGGATAATGATGATATTTCTTCAAATAATAATATTATGATAGTTGCAATATACTGCTTTTGTAACTAGATTTTACATAACAGATATATTCATCAGCTGCTATTGTACAAGTATTAGGCAAGATATTTTTGCATACAAGCTCTATTACAGCAACAACTCACTCCAAATATAATGGCGACTTCCCATAAGAAGATGGATCTGAATAGTGAGACTATACTGAAATCTTCTTTACAATATAAAACGATAGAAAATCTGAACAGAAGTTCAGAAAATAAAACCAAACAGTAAAACTTAATATTGTTAAGCCTGCAGATTCACTCAATAATTTTCTTGATCCAGAAGTAGTTGATTGCTAGAGTAGAAGAGAACTTACATATACTTAAGTAGATTTAATATAGTACTAGTTACTCTCAGTTAGGTATATGGAAATCTGAGACAAGTACACAGACCTCATGGTAGGGTAACTGTGCACAGACCCTCGATTTACCGAAAGCTAAACACCCCCTGCGGCCTGCTTATGGGGCCCGCATGTCATCAGCGAGATTTCGAGAGTTGTGTCCTATAAGTAGAAGGACACATCAATAAAGCCCACTTCCTAACTGCATATACGTCGCCACCGTCCATCTGACCGCATGCTGTTTGCAGGTTATATGAGAGGAGACCATTGGTGATATCGGGGAAGTGGAACAGAAAATGTCTATTAGAGGTGCATTGAGATAATAGGCTTCAAAATGAGGCTTCCTAATTATGGGCTGAAGGTGATGGGACATTTTCAGTGAAATACTCCAAGAGGATGTCCCAGTAGTGGAGGCTATTGAGGACATACCAAATCCATCCATATCCTTCTAAGATTACTTGTAGGTTAGTTGGTCCTAGCAATAGGACCCCTCTACGGAGGCAGGTAGACCAAGGGGAAGCACGCTCAAATAGGAAGACCTAGATAAGTCAAAGACGTGTAAAAACATTAACACATGGGGCTAGGACTTGTAATTAGCACTAGGTGGCCCAGCATGAAACTGATCACTTTATGACCAAAGAGACTACTGGAACAATTGTCAATAAGACTAAAGTAATATAATAGTCTATGCGAATAACTAAGTTGAAGACTGCTATTTGGTATAACAAATAGCGCAGTCATCTCAATGGAAGAATACAATTCTGTAATCATAACAGGGTGTGATAAGTTTCAGGGTCAAACAGTGTTCGCACTCAGGAGATCCTGGACGTTTGTGTATTAAAACCAGAGTGGTACTTGGGAGGCATAGTAGTTAGAAGTAGTCTATGAACACTTAGACGCGAGATATAAATATTGAAGTACTTCCCGAGCTTTACAGACATTATCAAGCAATGGAGAAGTGATTTTATTAATATAATCTTGTTTATACTATAATCTTTACCTTTACCGATTTTATCGTGATGAGCCTTCCTTGACAGATTCTCCGAACAAATATTTTGACCTACGTCACTCAGTTATACTAGAGTTTGGTGTCCGACTAATACTCTCCATCACTATCTAGCATTCATGAGCACTGGACCTGTTAGGTATATGGAAATCTGAGACAAAGGGCACAGACCTCTCGGTAGGGTAACTGTGCACAGACCCTCGATTTACCGAAGAGCCAAACACTCCCCTCCGGCCCCCTTATGAGGCCCGCATGTCATTAACAAGATTTCGAGAGTTATGTCTTATAACTGAAATATCACATCAATGAAGCCTACTTCATAATACTATATACATCACTGCTGTCCAGCCTGCTGCATACTGTTCCCAGGATTTATGAGAAGGGACTTTTGACAACATCTGGGAAGTGGAACAGAAGAAAGCCGGCGGAGGTGCATTGAGATAGTAGGCTTCAAGGTTAGGCTTCCTAAACTATGGACCCAAGGTGACAGGACGTTTTCGGTGAATAACTCTAAGAGGATGTCCAAGTAGTGGAAGCTATTAAGGACATACAGAATCCACCCATATTCTTCTAGGCTTAGCCGTAGGCTAGTTTGTTCTAGGAATAGGACTCCTCTGTGGAGGCAGGCGGGCCAAGGGGAAGTACGCTCAGAAAGGAAGACCTGGATAAGGTGATGTTAGGCATAAGGAAATCTGAGACATGTGCACAGACCCACGGTAGGGGAACTGCGCACAGATCCTCAATTTTCCAGAGTGCCAACACTCCCCTCTGGCCCCCTTATAGGGCCCGCACATCACTAGCCAGATTTCAAGAGTTGCCTCCTATAACTAAATAGTCACATCAATGAAGTCCACTTCATAACACCATACACGTCGCCGCTGTCCATCCAACTGCATGCTGTTCACAGAATATATGAGAGGGGACCTTTGGCGACATCTGGGAAGTGGAACGGAAGAAATCTGTGGGAGGCACATTGAGACAGTAGGCTTCAAAGTTAGGCTTCCTAAACTATGGGCTGAAAGTGACAGGACGTTTTCAGCGAAATACTCCTGGAGGATGTCCCAGTAGCAGAGGCTATTAGAGGTATACCGAATCCACCCATACCCTTCTGAGATCAGCGGTAAGTTGGTTGGTCCTAGTAATAGGACCCCTCTATAGAGGCTGGCCAACCAAGGGGAAGCACGCTCAGAATGGAAGACCTAGATAAGTCAGAGCTGCTTAAGATATTGACACATTGGGCACGGACTTGCGATTAGTACGAGGTGGCCCGGCATGAACTTGATCACTTCATAACTGAAGAGACTACTGGAACGATAGTCAACTAGACTAGAGTAATATAATACTCTATGCGAACAACCAAGTTAGAGCGTGCTGTTTGGTATTACAAATAGCACAGTTATATCAACGGAGGAATACTATTCTGTAACCGTAAAAGGGTGTGATAAGTTTCAGGGTCAAATGGGGTTCGTACTTATAAGATTCTGGACGTTTGCGTACTAAAACCAGGATGGTACTTCTGGGACATAGTAGTTAGAAGTAGTCTACGAATACTCAGATGTGGGATATAAATATTGAAGTGCCTCTTAAGCTTACTGACATCATCAAGCAATGAAGAAGAGATCTTATCAATATAATATTGTTCTACACTTTAATCTTTACCTTATTTATTCGAGACGAGCCTTCCGCAACAGATTCTCCAATCAAAAATTTCTGCTTACGTCCCTCAGTTATATACTTGAGTTTGGCGTCCGGCGAACTGTATATTGATATTTCTCCTATTACCAAGGCTTCCTATATGAACTACGAGTTCAGCTCAAACTCCACTCTCAGCTCAGACTTCGATTACATTTTCGAAGCAGGTCACTGTTCCATTTACATTCATACATTCGAAGAAATCTACGACACTGTGCTCTTCGAAATCGCAGAGGAGTTTACCAAAGATCCCTCGTAGTTCAAAATACCTTTCGGGATCTCAACGAGGGATCATTTCAAGCGTATATGTTGCACTTGGTACGGTCTGAACTCTGAGTGGAGTTCTATTGAGTCAGAAGACCTTGTCAACTGGAGTACCTAGCACTCCAAGGACAAGAAAATAGGCACAGCCATCCGGGGGCAAGATGTCCCCTCCGCTTGGGCCTAAAACCTGCATATGTACTACAAGTACATTTTAAACTTCGAAAAAGGGAAATTCAGGTCTTGAGGTTAGAATCAGATCAGCCAAACACTTTTATACTTACACCTCTAGAGTACCTCAGATGTTGGATACCTTACATATAATTCTTGAAACCCTTTAAAAGATATTGAAAGCTCTAGTACGAAGTACTAGTAATAACTCATCCACGACTGTTAGAACAATTAGCATATCTGAAAAGTATCACAATGGCTGAAGTACCTCAAGACCCGATAAAGAAGATAATAGCGGGAGAACATATGAACACCCGCCCGGATACAAGGGGAACTGATGATTCAGCTATACATAGTCTCTTCCATATGACACCTCAAGAACCAGCATTCCGGAGAGGAGTTGTACCCTCTCACCAATCCTCTAGTGTCACAAGCACACATCAGATATGTCACGAATGTGGCTTAACGAGGAAAAGGTTTTCACATGACTCATAGTTATGAGTCATAGGTATGTTATGTTTCCCACATGATCTTATTTGATATCATGGGTTATGCACATATGACCACCTTGGTCATATGACTTGATTATAATGTTATGTTATGTTTCGCACATGACCTCATTTAGAGGTCATAGGTTTTGCGCATGTGACCACTTCGGTCATATGACTAGTTTATGATGTTTTGATATAACTCACAGTTGTGAGTCATATGTGAGGCCTGACTAGAGGAGTGAGTTACAAGGGCATGAAGGGCAACTATTTATAAGGAGGTCACTAGGACCGAGTAGATAGGCAATGAGGTCCAGCTGGCGATCCACTCCCTCCCCATTGCCTACCTTTCAGAGGACGACGGCGACCTCCTACAGTCCCTGAGCAACACCATCCTGAACTTCAAGAACGTTCAAATCCTCTCCGCCCGTTACCTGAACCAAGACAGGGCCACCAGGGTCCTCAAGAGAGCAACCTCCATTGTTGTGACGGTTGCGCCTAAAAATGAGACCTCTATGCTGGGCGACGCTTACCTTTTCTCATCTCGATGCAAGGTCGCGAGAGCATACTCGGCTAACAGCCTCACTCAGTGCCGTAATTGCTATGAATACGGCCACCACTCAGCAAGATGCAAGGTTGATCACCCAGTTTGCCCAATCTGCGCCCTCTCGCACCGAAAACAGGCACACAGATGTCAGAAGCCCACCTGCCCCAAGGGCGGCAACCTCAGAGCTGTGGTTGACTGCTGTCCAACCTCCCCCTCGATGTGTGCGATCTGCAGAGGTCAACACCCGGCGTTCGCTAGAAAGTGCCCATCGAGACCTTCCCCCCCTCCTGCCCATGGGGAGTCCCCTGTTTCGCAGAATGAGGAAGCTATGGACACGATGAACGACTCCGGCGAGGGTCCTTCAACTGGTTCACGATCCCTCGTACTCCCCTTTGGTCTTGAAACACCCCGCCCTAGGCATGGTGATGCCCCCCCAACACGTCCGCCCATTCCTGCCCCAAAACCGCAAGGAGGTGCCCTGCCGAATCCCGCATGGCAGGAATCTCCCACTCCTCTCCCCCAGCCTGAGACGCCGGAAGGCGTGTAATGGTTGGTCAAAACTCTCCTACGAGTTCCGCGCTGGCGGCGGACTCCCGTAACCCGATATCCGTTCTTCAACACAACTGCTTGGGAAGCTGGGATGTGTTTCCCCCCCTCTTTAATTCGTTTTCTTTGTTGGATCACCCCCCTACTCTTGTTGCCCTCCAAGACCCCCCGTTGCACAAGAACAGACCCCATCGTTCCAAGGATTCAAACCCTTTTTGCCCCCTTGCCCCACTGGTGGTAAGCTCAGAGTGGCCTGCTATCTCCATATCTCTACCACTCAACAGTTTTCGGTCCTCCTAGTCTTAACGGACGCTAGGGACTGGATGGCTGTCGATTTTTATTCCTCTGTTGGCTTTTTTGATTCCTTGGTTACCAAGTTCCGAGTTACGAACCTCTATAGCACGTAGGATGGTTCCCCCTTTCGCCGAATCATCACTCCAGAGGTTGCCTTCCCCCATACCTCTACAACAACACTGGCTGTCGGAGACTTCAACATACACCACCCTTCAGCTGACCCGGGCCGCCTTTTCTCGATCTCACACCTAGGCACCTTGGCACCTTACTTTGAAAAAGCTGCGGAGGAAGGTTTCTGCCTCCTGAACACTCCTAGTGTACTCACTTACTTCCCCTTCGATCCCAGCCTACGCCCCTCAGTAATAGACCTCGCATTTGCCAACTCCTCTCTGTCCCCCAACCTTCGGTCATGGGAGACTCCATTGCCCCTGACAGGCTCTGACCATGTCCCCATCCTCATTACGCTGTCACAGCCATTGGCCCACCCCCCCCCTCTGCCCCTGCGTAGAAGAAGACCGACTGGCTCTCCCTTGAGGATGCGATTAAGGCCATGAGAATCAACCCCCCTCCCCCCCTCCTTACGCCCCACACTCTCTTGACCTGGTTTGACACTGCCCTTGGCAGACTTAAGACCATCCTCAGGCTACACACCCCGGACAAGAAACCCTCGCCCAATTCCAAACCCTGGTGGACCCCTGACCTCACGGCTCAAAGGACTGCCTTCCACTCTACGGTTCGGTCGGCACAACGTGATCCGCTCTCCTCGTCGAAACAGCGGTGCAGAGAAGCCCGCCTGCTATACTTCAAGGCCGTAAAAAGGGCCAAAACCAACTATTAGAACAATTTCCTCAAGACCGCCACTCCCCAGACACTCCGGACTGCGAAGCACTATGCCTTCGGAAGGCCCCCAGACAGGTTCCCACAGCTGCCTGGGGCTGAGAACCCCGTGGACATAAACGCAGCCCTCCTCTACCACTTCTTCCGGGAGAAACATTCCTCAGGCCCTCCAGCGATTTTGCGCGAATTCAAAGATGTTCCCGCACTGTCGGTGGAGGAGATTACGGCTACTCTCCGAAGCTCCTCCTCATCCTCCACTCCCGGCCTTGACCAGATCCCACACTCTGTTTGGAAGAAGGTCCACTCGTTGAACCCGAGCATCCTCACTTCAATCCTCGGCCCAGTCGTCTGGTATGGCCACCACTCCCTCTCCCTGAAAAGAGTGAATGGGATAGTCCTCGATAAGCCAGGGAAACCCTCCTACAACACGCCGGTATCGTTCTGCATCATCGTCCTCCTCGAGACCATCTCCAAGATCCTAGAAAGGGTTATGGCCTCCCATCTCTCTGCCCTCGCCCGTTTTCTGGGCCTCTTGTCCCCCCACCAAACCGGTTCCCTCCCAGGTCAGAGTACCTTTGATGCAGCGGCAACACTCTCTCACGAGGTTCAACTTTTCATGCGCCCTAGGCTCCAGGTCTCGAGACTTTTCCTCGACATCAAGGGCGGTTTCGACAATGTCTCGGCCCCCATCCTCTGCGACAGGCTTGCCACTAAGGCGGTCAACCTGTACATGGTCTCGTGGATCAGGTCCTTCCTCCACGGCAGCTCCTGCCACCTGGTTTTCCAGGGGGCCCCCCAAGCTTTTTCTCCAGTCTCTGTTGGCACCCCTCAAGGGTCCCCGATCTCCCCCCTCCTATTTGTGGTTTACGTGTCCTCCTTGCATTTCCCGGTCCCTCGAGGCCTAATCCTTTCCTATGTCGACGACTTCGCTGTCACGGTTGCCTCTGGTGCTTATCGCGTGAACGTCCAGAGGCTGCAGGGCATCACCAAGGCACTCCCGGCGAAAGCTGAAAGGCTAGGGGTTGCCTTCTCAATCCAAAGACAGAGCTCATGCACTGGGTGACCTCAGTGCAGAAGGTCCATCCTCCCGCGATTCCTGTCCTGATAGACGGGCTCCTTTTCCACCCCTCCAAACTGATTCGCTGGCTTGGATACTGGTTCGAGCCCTTATCCACTTCCTGTAACAAAGGCACTACCTCCCACTTCACGAAAAGACTCGGCTTGGCCCAAGGAGCCTTCGCAACGATCAAAAGGCTTTCCAGGCCCGGAAAGGGTCTCTCCCCCTCTCTCTGCCACCGTCTGACGTCCTCCCTCATCTCCCCCATCCACTTCTATGGGGCGGACCTCTTCTCGCCGAGCCTCACCCTCCTGGACAGGATGTCCGTCTTCTGGAGGGCCGTCCAGAGGTGGGTGACAAACTGTTTCTCATCCATCCCGGTTGGCATCTTGGCTTGTGAGTCGGCCCTGCCCCCCCTCCCGCTTCTGGCTCTCCACCAACAAAGGCTAGCAGCTGTTCATCTTGTCTGCCTCCCCCCTGAGTCCAACCCAGCGTCTGCCAGGGTTCACCCGTCCTTCCCTACCTCCTCCCCCTTCTGGGCTCCAGAGGACCACCGCCGATACACTCGGGGTTTGACTTCCGTCTACGCCCCACTCCTCTAGAAAACCCCTCCCCCCTGTCCCCCCATAAGGAAACACCCTCCGTTGGACGCAATTGCCCATAGGACCATCCAATTCATCGACCCCTCAGGCCCAGTCTCAATGGCCTCCACCGGCCTCCTTCCTCCCGACCAGCTTCCAGTGGCGGCGGGAACCCCGTCTTACCAGTCAGTCAAGCTGCGGCTGCGAAACGCTCTCCTTCGAGACTGGGCTACCCAGTTTCCCCCCTCACCCTACTACACCTACGCCGCGTCCCTCAGACCCCCCCCTTTCATGGGCCTAGGGAGATTCATAGCGGGCAGGATCCATCAGATGCGCTCGGGCGAGAGTTACCTCACTGCCCACCCCTCCTGGTTCACTGATGACCCCTCCCCCCTCTGGCCTTTTTGTGAAGAGGACGAGGAGGATTTCGCTCATGCTATCCTGTACTGCGAGTCTCACCAGGAGCCTTGTGAGCGCCACCTCCGGGGGCTCACGGACCTCAGCAGAGACAGCCCCCTATGGACCAACAAGGACTCACTGCACTCCCTGTCAAGGTACCTGAATGTGACCGCTACAGGCTTCCCTCCTGGCATGCCGCCCGTGTGCTGAGACCCCCCGCTCGCTTCCGCTTCCCCTAATGTGGCTCTCCCAATTTACAGTTTTGCGCCCTGAACAGGAGCCTCCACCCGCCGTTTGTTGACGCCCGACATGTGCTTTTGGCTGCCGGTTGGCTTTATTTTTCGTTATGATTTATGTACTTTTTTGTTTTAGTTCCAGGGGATTTCGTGTCGGCTATCGGAAACAATTGGGAGGATTTTATAGTTTGGTGCGATTGTTTCTTTTGTGTTTGCGGGTTCTTGAGATTAAGGTTTTTCTTTATGCCATAGCTAGTGCTGCATGCAAGTTCTTGTACCATAAACAAAGAAGATATGAAGATGAAAAAAAAAAAGAAAAAAAGACCATGTAGATAGGCGATCCTCCATCTCCTCTATTTCCCTCGCGCTTGAAATCAACCCTCAACGCTGGGAGTTCACGAACCATCCACCCCCCCTCTCCTCCCACGATGTCTTCGGCCTAGGAGTGATGGCCATTTGCCCCCTCCCCTCACTGCCCTCTTCTGCTATCTCAAGATGTCAGGGCTTTCCTTCATCTGGGTGCCGGTACGCCTCTCGCGCTGCCCATCCCCGCCTCTCTACTAGCTTAGCGAGGTCCCTCCATACGGTCGGGGACCATTCGCTTCCCATGCTTCAGATGGCTGGGAACACGGTTTGCGGTACACGGGAACTCTTCAACCGGCCCACTGGTCGATCTCGCTCCTCTCCACGGTTAGTTTAAGCGGTGGCATCCCATCCACTAAGTGACGCTATCTCTCTGGGACCAAGGGACTACATGAGAGACGCGGTAAGACGCTTGCCTTCTACCACTGGGGACCGCCTAGAAGGACACGAACACGATTACCGAGAGTTGACACGGTCGCATTCGGTTTCCGGCCTATTCTGTCGGTTAGATCGGCTTGCACCCTACTGGTGCAACCTCCCTCGGCTTACACCCTACTGCACCGTCCTTGCCTGCCTCCCCCCCACAGGTGGCCCATTTTCTCGGTTATGTCGCGTTCCGGGATAACTTCTACCGTTTCTGCTGCCAGCGCGTATACCTGGCGTGGTTGTTGTGGGATCTTTGGAGTGGTTTTTCTTTTGTTTTTCCTGCGATGTTCCGGGCGGTTACCTTCCTATGTTTTCCTGCTTTCTTCATAGTTAGGCTTCTCCTATTCTCTGAGTTCACTTGCAAGGTAGGGACGGGTTTTTCTTGGGGGCGAGATGTGCGGTTAGGCCCATACCAGAGGGTCCTGGGGATATGGTCGGGCCAGTCGGAAGGAGGAATGGGGATTGTTTATGCCATAGCTAGCGCTGCATGCAAGTTCTTATACCCTAAATAACAACGAATACATGANTTGTTTATGCCATAGCTAGCGCTGCATGCAAGTTCTTATACCCTAAATAACAACGAATACATGAAGATAAAAAAAGAAAAAAGAAAAAAAAAAGACTGAGTAGATAGGCCATCCTCCGCCGCCTCTATTTTCCACGCGCTTGAAATCAACCCTCAACGCTTGGAGTTCATGAACCATCCACCCCCCCTCTCCTCCCACGATGGCTTCTGCCTAGGAGTGACGGCCATTTCACCCCTCCCCTCACTGCCCTCTTCTGCTTTCTCGAGATGTCAGGGCTTTCCTTCCTCTGGGTGCCAGTACGCCTCTCGCGCTGCCCGTCCCCGCCTGCCTCCTCGCTTAGCGAGGCCCCTCCACACGGTCGGTGGCCGTTCGCTTCCCATGCTTCAGACGGCTGGGAACACGGTTTGCAGTGCGTGGGAACTCCTCAACAGGCCCGCGGGTCGATCTCGCTCCTCCCCACGGTTGGTTTAAGCGGTGGTATCCCATCCACTAAGTGACGCTATCTCTCGTAGAACAAGGGACTACATGAGAGACGCGGTAAGACACTTGCCTTCTACCACTGGGGACCGCCTAGAAGGACACGAACACGATTACCGAGAGTTGACACGGTCACGTTCGGTTTCCGGCCTATTCTGTTGGTTGGATCGGCTTGCAACCTACTGCTACACCCATACTCGGCTTGCACCCTACTGCTCCACCCTCTTCCGCCATCTCCCACAGGCAGCCCATTATCTCAGTTGCGTCGCGTTCCGGGATAACATGTACGGTTTCTGCGGCCAGCGTGTATACCTGGCATGGTTGTTGTGGGATCTACGCGGTGGTTTTTCGTTTATTTCTTTCCGAGATATTCCGCACGGTTACCTTCATATGTTTTCCAGCTTTCTTCTTAGTTAGGCTTCTCCGATTCTCTGAGTTCGCTTGCGAGGTAGGGACGGGTTTTTCTTGGAGGCGAGATGTGCGGTTAGGCCCACACCAGAGGGTCTTGGGAATACGGTTGGGCCAGTCAGAAGGAGGAAGGGGGATTGTTTATGCCATAGCTAGTGCTGCATGCAAGTTCTTGTACTCTAAATAATAATGAATACATGATGATAAAAAAAAGAAAAAAGAAAAAAAAAGAAGACCGAGTAGATAGGCCACCCTCCTCTTGCTCTATCCCCCCTCCCCTACATTTCTACCTCATCTTCAACACCATTAGCATCCGGTGTGCCCATACGTGCGAACTATCCTAAGCACAACCAGGCCGACGGCTTCCTGTTATGACAGGAATGGCTTCAGTTCCCCTTCCCCCCTCCGAACACTCCTCCGTATCGGGAGTAAGCCCTCATGTTCCTCTCCTCCAGGAGCTCCACGAAAGATCCATGATGGACGCAGGAATCTCCAACCAACTCTTCCCCCCCATTAGTTCCACGGAGCTTGACGACCTCTCCCCTGGAGAGGCCGTCATTCTCCCCCTCCTATCCACCTCACTCCTAGCATCAAGGTCTATCTCCACACAAATTGATGAACTGGCGCTCGAGGTCGCTCGCCTTTCAGGAAAAGTCGACGCACTCTACTCCTATAAGGAGAAACCCCAGTGCCCTCCTGCCCCCCCCAATCAGAACTACGAAACAGCGGCGACGCTTTCTGCCCTCCAGCTGTCGGTTAGAGACCTGGCGTCTCGGCTGACCACCCCCCTTCCGCAACCAGCGAGCCACCAATAGCCCCCACCGTAACGCAGCATACCTGCAGTCCATGCCACCCACAGGGCTCGGGCAGCACCCTCCCGAAAGGGTAGGGAAGTGGCAACATCCCCTCTCACTGCTACACGCACCGATGTGCTGAACCCTCCCTACGAGGGTGGGGGTGACACAGACATCCCTTGCTACAGCATGAAAGACCAGAAATGGTGCGGCAACCCGGCCGCATATGCGGCGAAATTCACGCGCTCCTGGGAGGCCCAGACGTACAGGAAAGGAAAGTACCCCCCCCTCTCAGAGTTCCATTTTGTCCCACGCACGACAGCTCAGTCAGCCGCCCTCTCTCATGCCCAAGCCACTACAGCTAGACAGAAAAAGAAAGGAAAGCCCAACAAAGCAAAAGGTGCTCCCTTGGCTGCCCAGGTAGCGTCTGGATCGGCACCACTGGCCCCGTCAAAAGGGCCGAGGAGCCTCCCAGCTGCTGAGAGACGCTTCTTCACCCCAAGGTCTTCCCCTTTCTCACACTCCCAGTCTGATCGACTAGCTGCCACCTTCCCAGACATTGCTGCCACCGTCCTTCGCGAAGTAGGCTGCAACCTACCCTTATGCATCTTGGCCCGGGTCAACGACAGAGGAGCGGTGATGCTTTTTGCTGCCTCCCTTTCCGCGTCGCCCCCAACGAAGTTCAGCTGGCAATACACTCCCTCCCTATTGCATATTTTTCGGAGGCTGATGACGACCTCCTACAGTCCCTCAGCAATACCATCCTGAACGTGAAGAACGTCCAGATCCTCTCTGCTCACTATTTAAATCCTGACCGCAACTCAAGAATCCTCAAAAAGGTGACCTCTGTTGTTGTGACGGTTGCGCCTGGAAATGAGGCCACAATGCTGGGCAACGCTTACCTTTTCTCCCCTCGACGCAAGATCGAGAGGGCCTACTCGGCTAACAGCCTCACTCAATGCCGTAACTGCTGGGAATACGGACACCATTCGCCTAGATGCCAGATTGACCACCCAGTCTGCCCAATCTGTGCCCTCTCCTACCGAAAGCAGGTACACTGGTGCCGGAACTCAACCTGCCCTAAGGGCAGAAACCTCAGGACAGTGGTCGACAGCTGCCCAACCTCCCCCTCAATGTGTGCGGTCTGCAAAGGCCCACAGGCGGCTTTTGCTAGAGAATGCCCATCGAGACGCCCCCCCCTTCCTGCCCATAGGGAGTCCTCTGTTCCGCAGAACGAGGAAGCTATAGACATGACGAACGACTCCGGCGAGGGTCCTTCAACTGGTTCACGATCCCTTCTGCCCCCTTTCGCTCCGGAGACACCCCGTCCTAGGCGTGGTGATGCCCCCCCAACACATCCTCCCATCCCTGCCCCAAAGCCCCAAGATGGTGCCCTGCCGAACCCCGCATGGCAGGAATGTCCCACTCCTCTCCCCTAGCCTGAGACACCAGAAGGCTTGTAATGGCTGGTCGCACCTCTCCTGTGAGTTCCGCGCTGGCAGTGGGCTCCCTTAACCCTATATCCATTTTACAACACAACTGCTTGGGAAGCTGGGATGTGTTTCTTTCCCTCTTTAATTATATTTCTCTTTTGAATTCCCCCCTACCCTGGTTGCACTGCAAGACCCCCCCCTAAATAGGAACAGACTTCCATCATTCGCTGGTTTCAAACCTTTTCTGCCCCCCTGCCCCAATGGCGGCCAGCCCAGAGTGGCTTGCTACCTCCACGTCTCCACTACTCAGCAGTTCTCGGTCTTCCCGGTCTTCTCGGAAGTGGGGGATTGGATGGCCGCTGACTTTCATTCGTCTATTGGCTTCTTTGATTCCTTTGTTACCAAGTTTAGGGTTGTGAATCTCTATAGTACCTGGGACGGCTCCGCCTTCCGCCGGACCATTTCCCCTGAGACAGCCTTCTTCTGCGCCACTAGACCGATGCTGGTCATCGGAAACTTTAATGTTCATCATCCCCCGGTGGACCCTTGCCACCTTTTTTCCATTTCAGACCTCAGCGCCTCTACACCCTTTTTCGAAAGGGCTGCCGAGGAAGGCTTCTCCCTCTTGAACACCCCTGGTACCCTCACCTACTTTGCCTTCGACCGTGAACTCCGCCCCTCAGTAATAGACCTATCTTTTGCCAACGCCACTCTATGCTCCAGTTTCCAGTCGTGGGACACACCCCTGCCCCCAACTGGCTCTGACCACGTTCCATTTCTCATAACCCTAGCGAAACCTCTGGCCCACCCACCCCCTCCAGCCCCAGTATGGACAAAAACAGATTGGTCCTCGCTCGAGAGAGAGATCAAGGCCACACAGATCGACCCCGCGCCCTCTCTCCCGACAACCCGCTCCTTCTCCGCCCGGTTCAACACGGCCATTTGCAGACTGCGGACCATCCACCGGCTCCATACACCGGACAAACAACTCTCCCGCAAGTCCAAGCCCAGCTGGACCCGCAACCTCACCGTGCAGAGGGCTGCCTTCCACTCGACAGTTAGGTCCGCGCATCGCGACCTCCTCCCCTCCTCCAAGCAGCCGTGTAAAGAAGCACCACTACTAGGCTTCAAGGCCATAAAGAAGGCCAAGACCGAATACTGGAATAACTTCCTAAAATCAGCCACTCCACAGACGTTCTGGACGGCAAAGCGCTATGCCGTTGGGAGGCCCCCAGACCGGTTCCCACAGATACCCGGGGCTGACAGCCCCATGGGTATTAACAAAGCCCTGCTCTCCCACTTCTTCCCAGAAAAGCAACCCTCATGCCCTCCAGCCATCCTGTGAAAGTACAAAGATGTCCCACCGCTGTTGGTGGAAGAGATAGCAATGGCCCTCAGGAGCTCCTCCTCATCTTCCGTGCCCAGTCCAGACCAGATCTCCTACTCTGTCTGGAAGAAAGTCCACTCCTTGAATCCCCACATTTTGACTTCCATCCTCAGCCCCCTCATTCGGTATGGACATCACCCGCCCTCACTGCAGATAGCCAATGGCATAGTACTTGACAAGCCAGGTACGCCCTCCTATGACCCGCCGGCTTCATTCCGCATCATGGTCCTACTGGAGACGGTCTCCAAGATCATCAAGATGGTCATGACAACCTACCTCTCTGCCCTCGCCCGCTTTCTGAACCTCCTGTCCCTCCACCAAACTGGCTCCCTTCCCGGCCTCAGCCCCTTTGACGTGGCGGCGACCCGGGCTCACCAGGTTCAAATATTTATGCGCCCCCAACTCAAGGTCTCGTCACTCTTCCTCGACATAAAAGGCGGTTTTGACAACGTCTCGGCCCCCTTAGTCTGTGAAAGACTCGCCACTAAGGTAGTCAACCCATACATGGTCTCTTGGATTTGGTCCTTCCTCCACGGCCGCTCCTGCCGCCTGGACTTCCAGGAGGCCCCTCAGGTCTTCTCCCCAGTCTCTGTCGGCACACCTGTTGGCTCCCCGATCGCCCCCCTCCTGTTCGTCATTTACATCTCGTCCCTCCACTTCTCGATCCCACGGGGTCTCATCCTCTCCTACATGGACGACTTCGCAGTCACGGTCGCCTCCGGCTCGTACTGCCAGAACGTCCAACAACTGCAGGGAATCACCTCTGTTCTTCAAGCAAAGGCTGGCAGACTCAGCATGTTCTTCTCGATCCTAAAAACTGAACTCACGCACTGGACAACCCCCGCACAAAAGGTCCACCCCCCCACGATCCCGCTCCTAGTGGACGGGCACCTCTTTTACCCCTACAAACTGGTACGGTGGCTTGGGTACTGGTTCGAACCCTCCTCCACCTCATGCACCGAAGGCACCACCGTGCACTTCACCAGGAGACTCGCCCGGGCCCAAGGGGCCTTCGCGACGATTAAAAGACAGTCCAGGCCCGGTAAAGGCCTGCCCCCCTTCCTATGCCATCGCCTGGCATCCTCCCTTATCTCCGCGATTCTCCTCTATGGAGCGGACCTCTTCTCCCTGAGTCTTACCCTCCTGGACAGAATGTCCATCTTTTGGAGATCTGTCCAAAGGTGGGTAACAAACTGCTTTTCGTCTACCCCATGGGGATCTTGGCTTGTGAATCGGCTCTCCCGCCCCTCCCTCTTTTGGTCCTCCACCGTCAGAGGCTGGCTGTCGCCCGCCTTGTCTGCCTCCCCCCTGAAGCCAATCTGGCGACAGCCAGGCTCCACCCGTCCTTCCCAACCTCCTCCGCCTTTTGGGCACAAGAAAACCACCGCAGTTTCACTAGAGGCTTGACGTCAGTTTATGCCCCACTCCTCTGGAAGACAGCCACCCCCGACCCCCCTATTCGCGACCACCTCCCGCTAAATGCCATCGCTCACCGCACCCTCCAGTTCATCAACACCTCGGGCCCTGTCCTTGTGGCCTCAAGCGACCTTCTCTCGCCTAAACAGCTCCCCTTGAGTGAGGGGATCCTATCCTACCAATCGATCATGATACAACTACAAAACACCCGCGTCGGCGACTGGGCAACCCAGTTCCCCCCCCCACTCTACTACCCCTTCGCCGTATCCCTCAAGCCCCACCTGTTTATGGGACTGGGTAGGTTTATCGTAGGAAGGATCCACCAAATGCATTTCGGCAAGAGCTACCTTGCCGCACACCCCTCCTGGTTCACTGACAACTCCTCCCCCCTCTGCCCGTACTGCTAGAGGGCCGAGGAGGACTTCGCACACGCCATCCTTTACTGCGAGTCTCGCAAAGGACCTCGCGCGCACCACCTCCGTGGGCTCACGGACATTGGCAGAGACCGCCCACTTTGGACTAACACAGACTTCCTCTGCTCCTTGGCTAGGTACCTGGAATTGACCGCCACAGGCTTTCCCCCTGGCATGCCGCCTGCTGACTGGGACCCCCCCTCAGAGACTGCCCCTCCTGACACAGGGCTTCGGCTTCATGGCTTCAAGCTCTGAGTCACGATGCCCATCCCACTGGTTGACTCGCCCCGCATTTACCACCTCTCTGATCACTGGCTAGTTTTACTTTTTGTTATGATTTGTGTGCTTGCTTGCTTTAGTTCCGTGGGATTTCGTGTCGGCTATCGGACACCTTGGGAAGATTTTATCCTTTGGTACGGGTTTTATTTTCTTTTGTGATTGCGCGTTTGCGATTAAGGTTTTGTTTATGCCATAGCTAGCGCTGCATCCAAGTTCTTGTACCGTAAAACAATGAATACATGATGATAAAAAAGAAAGAAAAAGAAGACCGAGTAGATAGGCCATCCTCCGTCTCCTCTGTTTTCCTCGCACTTGAAATCCACCCTCAATGCTTGGGATCCCACAAACCATCCGCTCCCTCCCCTCTCCTCCCACGATGGCTTCGGCCTAGGAGTGACGGCCATCCACATCACCCCCCATTGTCCTCCCCTGCTTTTTTGCGCGTCGAGGGTTTCCTTCCTCTGAGTTCTGGTATGCCTTTCGCCCTGCCTGTCCCCGCCTCTCTCCTTGCTTAGCGGGGCCCCTCCACACGGTCGGTGACTGTTCGCTTCCCATGCTTTAGACGGCTGGGAACACGGTTTGCTGTACGCGACAACTCTTCAACAGGCCCACAGGTTGATCTCGCTCCTCACCACGGTTGGCTTAAGCGGTGGTATCCCATCCGCTAAGTGAAGCTATCTCTCGCAGAACAAGCGACTACATGAGAGAAGTGGTAAGATCGCTTGCCTTCCGCCTCTGCTGACCGTCTAGAAAGACACGAACACAATTTCTGAGAGTCGACACTGTCGCATTCGGTTTCCTTCCTGACCTGGCGGTTGGATCGGCTTGCACCCTACTGCTGCACCCTAGCTTGGCTTGCACCCTACTACTACATTACCTTACCTCGAGGCCCTTCGAGTATCTCCACCAGACTTCTGGGTCTGGCTGGCACTAGTTCTTGTACCGCGCCACGGGTTTAGTTTTCCGCGGCCTGGGTTTTTCCCTCCTCGGTTCCCCTATCACTTTGCGGGGTATAGCCCTTAGCCGTAGACAAGTCTTCATCATAGGTGCCACTGATCGGCTGGGTTAGGACCGTTTAGGGCGGGTCTTGCTATGGGGTTGGACCACTGTCGGGAGGTGGTATTTCTTTTGTTCTGATGGGCTTGTGTGGCTTTTCTTTACAGTCTTTACTGTTTGTGTATACTACAAGTTGCGGGGTGGGGAGCTTTTTCCACTGCGCGGGGTTTGGGGGGTGGTTTCATGTTCCGGGGGTTTCGGTCCTGTCTGCCAGTATGCCTTTCAGTTCGGGTTCGTTGACGGTTTTTCTTCTGGCTGTTTCGGGCTGGCGTAGGGGGCCAGGTTTATGTGTTTGCCATAGCTAGCACTGCATGCCGACGGTGTACCTTAAACACAGAATAAAATTGATGATAAAAAAGAGAAAAAAAAAAAGAGAAAAAAGAGAAAAAAGACAGAGTAGATAGGCTCTTCATGCTTTGTTCTAAGTTATTTCCTTACTTATTACTTTATGCTTTTACGAATATAAAACCTTTACGCTCTTTACGAATACCTACCTATGAGACGAGGACTCTACTATAAGAGTCGAGTTGAAGAAAGAGTATGATAGGCGATAAGGATCAGAGACACGAGAGTCTCGCCCACATTATCGTAAACATAGGTCTAAGAACTATCGTCAAGAGAGAACAAGAGAAGTATCGTCTACCCGTTGTTGAGAACTGACACCGGTTAGGGATCATAACATTACAAAGTGTCGCTTATAGCAACGCTTAGACGATACCAAGATGGACTATACCTTTGAGGATCAGTCCCTAGAGCTACCCGAGGTAGCAGACGAGTTATAACTAACAGTTTCGCAACTCGGACGAACGCCAAGTCCGACAACACCCGAAGAATAGTCAACAAACGAGGAGTCAAGCTTGGAGGAAGAAGACGAAAGAATGGAGGGACCAGGACCAAGTGGAGGAGAGGGGGCTGGCCCTGCACCAGGCCCAGCACTGGAAGCAGCACCCAAGCGGAGGCGCGAACAGATGGCACAACTCCTGGCGTTAGCGGGACAGCATCGATCCAAAGTTAAACAGCCGGAAACATACGCGTTAAATAGATCACGACTGCGGAGCTGGATGGCAGAATTGACAGTTTACTTCTGAGTGACGGGATGGCAAGAAGGATACGATGCGGAAAAGATCGTTTACGTCCCAAGCCTCCTATGAGGAGATGCAAGCAAGTGGCTTGCACCATATATGGAAGCCAACAAACTGACAGGATGGCTGAGCTGGGCAGAATTCCTGGAAGTAATCAAATAGCAGTTTGGGGAAGTGGACCGCAGAGAAACGGCCAGAATCGACATAATGGGCATGGAGCAAGGATCCCGCTCTGTGACGGAGTACTGAAATGAATTCTGACTCCATCAAACAGAGGCAGCGCTAGACGATGCAACACCATCGCAATACCTATACTCGGGCATGGCGGAAAGACTGCAGATGGAATTCGAACATTTCGACTCCGAGACTACCACGGGGGACGAATTGGCTGTGTGGGCCATCAAGAAGGAAACTCGATTAGCGATCCTGAAGAACTTAAAGAAGAGGAAGCAGAAGGAGGCTTCTACCCCGAGGAATAAAGACGGAACGTTCAGACCAGCATCGCAAACCTACGAAGGAAGTTTCAGACCTACAGTCGACCGCGAGGTGGAAATGAACAAAGCACAGACAACACGACCCCTCAACCTATCCAACGAGGAATACAAGAAGTGAAGAGATCAGAATCTCTGCTTGAGGTGCGGAGGAAAAGGACATCGGATCCAGGAATGCCAAGACAGGCCAGACAATGGACAAAAACCAATGATGCCCGCCAAAGGCAACAGCTGAATAAGACAAAAGAAAAGAACCAATTGGAGGGAGATGACCATGGAGGAGAATCAACCGGAAAAAGAGAACGGTCCCCAGTAAGAGATGGTCTGGTGGACAAGAAGGGGAGGAAAACAATCGGGAAGGGAGAGACAAAAACGAACACGAACAAGATCACCATGGCAAGTTACTATATGGCACTACTTGAAGAAGAAGGAGATCATATTATGATCAAAACAACATTATACGACAAAAAAAAGAAAGGCACTACGATACATGCAATGCTCGACTCGGGGGCAACTGAAGATTTCATCGACAAGGAAATCTGCGACAAATACAGATACACTCTGCTACGGACACAAAAGAAAAGACAGGTCTATCTAGCGGACGGAAAACCCAGCACGATGGGACTCATAACCCATACAGTGCAAGTACCTATGACTATAGGCAGCCATAGGGAAGAGGCAACCTTCCAGGTAGCGAACTTGAAGAACCATGAGCTTGTCCTAGGGATGCTATGGTTACGACAACACAATCCTATGATTGATTGGGATAACAACAAGATTACATTCGCTAGCGAACGATTCATGACAGGATGTCTCAACAGTTCACCAGTAGTATACACGACACCGAAAAGAGAGGCACAAGAGGTGAACCTAAAGGCACAATTCGACCAACTCAGAGAGGAACCGGATACGAGAATCAGATTCAAGAAGTTGCGCGAGAAGGCACTGGGACCGACGAAACGCGCGAGACAAGTGGCAGGCCATCCCTTATATGCCGATCAAGACAAGATGATCCAAGCATGAGGACAAGAGACGATATCAACAGGAATAGCGATAGGATTACCTCCCGGTACCTATGGATGAATAGCACCACGCAGCGGACTAGCAGTCAATAAATGACTCATTACCAACGCCGGGGTCATCGATGCCAATTATACTGGAGAAATCAAGGTGGTCCGCACCAACTTAGGAGATATTGACCAGGAGATTCGACAAGGAGACCGAATCGCATAGTTGATCATCGAGAAGATGGATGAAGAAGAGATGCATGAAGGACGAGAACTTCATGACACCACAAGAGGAACAAAAGGCTTCGGTAGCATCGATAGCCCGAAGACCAAGAAAGAAGAATCGATACAGATTCGAGAGATATCAGCCGACGCATTGGGCCGATATTACAAGAGAGGAGACCTTACTGGAATCCTCCAATGGAACCCAAGATAAGAAAAGCTGGAATTGGCACGAATCAATATCAGCACCGAACTGGCAATACGACAGGAACAACAACGAAAAGAAAAGGAGTGGTACAACATAATACCACAAGAATACCACCAGTTCATGAACCTATTCCAGGAAAAGGAAGTTGACAGACCACCACCCAGAAGGACCGGAGTGGACCACGAGATCAACATTGAAAAGGACGAGAAAACCAAGACCAAGAAGAAGATTCCGTACCAACGACTCTACCCCCTGGGGGAAAAGGAATTGGAAGAACTACCAGGATATATTCAACAGAATATAAAAAGAGGATAGATACAATATTCATTTACATCAGCAGGATCACCAATCTTATTTGTCAAGAAAAAGGACAGAAAAATGAGATTATGCGTGGACTACCGAGCACTCAACTCGGTAACGAAGAAAGACCGGTACCCATTACCATTAATAGGCGAAGCCCTGGATCGGTTAAGAACGGCAAAATATTTCACCAAGCTGGACATCAAGGATGCCTATCACAACATAAGAATAAAAGAAGGAGACGAATGGAAAACAACCTTTGCAACAAGATACAGAATGTACGAATATTTAGTTATGCCATTTGGGCTAACCAATGCGCCAGCATCATTCAAACGGTGGATCAACCAGGTGCTTAACAGGTTCTTGGACATATGCTGTATCGTCTATTTAGACGATGTACTCATATATTCGGAAAACCTGGAACAACACAGAAACGATGTCAGCAACATCATGAACGAAATTCAAAAATTACGGATGAAGATCGAACCATCCAAATGCGAATTCCACAAAAAGGAAACCGAATACTTGGGATTTATCATCAACGGAAATGGAGTCCAAGTGGACCCAGTCGGGGCAGCGGCGATATGGGACTGGGCAAGACCAAACAACAAAAGCGACATCCTATGCTTCATGGGATTTTGCAACTTCTATCGCAGGTTCATAGAGGGCTTCAGCCGGATAGCGAAACTCCTTTATAACCTAACAAAGAAGGATGTCAAACGGGAATGGTGAGAAGAGGAGCAGAAGGCTTAAGACGATATACTGACCAAACATACGACGGCACCAATACTGGTACATTTCGACCCACGAAGGGAAACAACAATTGAGATAGACGCATCCAAATATGTCTGTTCTGGGATCCTATCTCAGAAATGCGAGGACGGAAAGTGGCACCCGGTGCACTATCAATCAAAGACAATGATACCGGCCGAATGCAACTATGATGCTGCTAACAAGGAACTATTAGGTATAGTTCAAGCCCTCAAGGAATGGAGACGATATATACAGAACAACGACTACCAGGTCAGGGTTCTCATGGACCACAAGAACCTAGTTCCCTTGAAGACAATAAAGGAACTCAACGACAGGCAAATCCGGTGGATGGAGAGCCTAAGCAAATACAACTTCAAAATTGAATACCCACTTGGAAAAGAAGGAGGAAAACCCAACGCCGTAACCAGGATCGCAAGCGACAAACCACAAGACAAAGAAGGCGAAAGGATCAAGCAGAAGAATCGAGTTCTACAGTCAAAAGAATACTTCGAAGCTATCGAATCAACAGAAATCTTGGACGAGAATGATGAGGAACTACGAAGAGCAATCGGGGAAGAAAAGGAATTTCGAGGAATAAGAAAACACCTTGAAACAGGAAAGAAAGAAAGAAAGGGGGTGGCCTTAGGCCTATGCAAATGGAAAGACCACTATATGTGGTACGATGGAAAGATATGGATACCGGCAGATGAAAAGATAAGGACGAACCTTATCAAGAAACACAACGACGACAAACCAGCAGGACGTGGAGGAACAGCTAAAACAACGGAGCTGATCACATGGAAATACTACTGGCTGGGACTAAGAGAGTCAGTCAAACGATACGTCAAGAACAGCGATATCTGCCAAAGGACGAACGTGGTACGACACGCACCATATGGGCTGTTAAAACGCAATGAAGCACCAGAGAAACCATGGGCATCCATATCTATGGATTTCATAACAGATTTACCTAAGGCCAATCGATATGACTCAATCATGGTCGTGGTGGATCGCCTGACGAAAATGAGTCATTTTATTCCAACACGAAAGGATATGACGGCACAGCAGTTCGCAAAGATATTTGTTAAAGAAGTCTGCCGACTTCACGGACTACTGAAAGACATCATCACTGATCGAGGATTCATATTTTCATCAGGAATATGGAAAGAAATAATAGAGGAACTCGGAATCAAATGGAAACTTTCTATGGCATTCCATCCGCAGAGGGATGGACCAACGGAACGACCAAATGGCATATTAGAACAATATCTATGGGCCTATATCAACCATCAGCAGGACAACTGGGATGAGCTACTACCCATAGCGGAATTTGCATACTACAATGGAAGACAAGAAACACTTAAGACGACACCCTTTTACGCAAACTACGGTCTCGACCCAGAATATCAGGCCATAGGTCATATGACTGAAAAACTGATAACGGACAAAGAAGATATGAGTCAATTACAAGATACTCTAGGAGCCGAAATGAGGATAGCACAATTACGACAAAAGGAAATTTACGATCAACACAGAAAACCCGATCCACACCTACAACAAGGAGATAAGCTGTGGTTACTATCAAGGAACATACGGACGACGAGGCCATCCAAGAAATTGGATTACAAGAAAATGGGGCCAATCGAGATAACGGAAAGGATAGGGAAACGAGCATATAAACTCGACCTTGCCCCGTCTAGGAAGATACACAACACATTCCACATCTCACTTTTGGAACTCTATCAAGACAACAAACTTCCCTCAAAGATGATAACACCTCCTCCACCTATTGAACTAGACAGAGAACTCGAATACGAACTTGACGAAATAATCGACTCTGGCTTAAACTACAGTACCCTTCAGTACCGTGCTAAGTGGACCGGTTACATCCCTGAACATGATCAAGGGTGGTACCCAGCTACCAAATTCGCAAACACTCAAGATACCCGGAACCTCTTCCACCAACGTTACCCACAGAAGCCGTCAGCCGAGTGTTGACGACGTTCAGGAAGGCTACGAAATTGTGGGTAGCCCCAGGAGCCCGCCACCAGATGTGGCCAAGTGGGCCGCAGCGGAAGAAGAAATCAGAATCAAGAAAGAGGAAGAGGAGAAGACCATCAAGGACGAGTGGACCAAGGTGGTCAAAGACAACGAGAAGAACCATGCCGTCTATCATTGGACGACATTCACGGATGACAGGTGCCCTGTGCACCCAGATGGAAAACCAGGAAGCGACTTCTTCCAGTGCAAGAGGTCGGCGACAAGGCAGTCGCCACCAACAACCTCGATCCAAGCCGAATGGGCGATACAACTACAACCTCCACCCACCGGCCCCTCACACCACAAGATTTCCTGGCAGAACTGCGTACGCAGACAATGCCCATATCACCGTAGAGAACAATGGGAAGCGAAGCAGGTTCCGAGGATGGAACCTAAGGAGGGGGAGGATACAAAAACCTTTGTGTCCAAGAAAGAGGTGCGCCGAACGATCGACATGTTGCGGCGAGAAAACGATCGGCTAGCGGAAGAAACGAGGCAACAACCAGAAATGATCGCCCATGTGGAAAAAGAGGGAGGAACATACTGGCAGACAATGGAAGGGTCGAGGAGAGGATTGGATATAATCCGAGCCTCCTATAACAAAAGAATAGTGCAAGCAGTCGAAGGGCTGGGGAAGGAAAAGCTCAAATGGAGAGCTATCATCGACGAGGTGTGGGGATTCTACCGTGAGGCGAACGATGGTGCCAAACGCTTCGCAAGGTTCACGGACCGCCTCTACGATGGGAGATTCTAAGCTGGAAGGGACTCGAGCTTAGGGAGGCAGGAGCTAAGGTCACGAATGTGGCTTAGCGAGGAAAAGGTTTTCACATGACTCATATTTATGAGTCATAGGTATGTTATATTTCTCACATGACCTCATTTGAGGTCATGGGTTACATACATATGACCATCTTGGTCATACGACTTGGTTATGATGTTATGTTATGTTTCGCACATGACCTCATTTAGAGGTCATGGGTTTTGCGCATGTGACCACTTCGGTCATATGACTAGTTTATGATGTTTTGGTATGACTCACAGAGGTGAGTCAAATGTGATGTGTGACTTGAGGAGTGAGTTACATGGGCGTGAAGGGCAACTATATAAGGAAGTCACTAGGACCGAGTAGACAAACATAAGACTGGTCTGCCTCCCCCCCGAGGCCAACCCAGCAACTGCCAGACTCCACCCCACTTTCCCGACTTCGTCCCCCTTCAGGGCCCTCGACGACCACCGCCACCACACACGAGGGCTGACATCGGTATATGCTCCTCTCTCATGGA